>BHEV01020911.1:0-49078 GCA_004319985.1 Emydocephalus ijimae
ATATCGAAAATGTAGAATAGTAACAAGATATGGAATGGAATATAAAAATGAGCATGAACTTGAATTTGTGTCTGTATGAAGGGATGTAACCCGGGATTATGCTGCTTTCAAAAAAGATGTTTTATGTTTTATGTTTTGTTCGTTTATGTTTGTTTTCAAAAATCAATAAAAAATTTTTTTTAAAAAGAATAGAAAACTAAAGAAAACTCTCTATAAAAATTACCTGTGGAATTTTTTTAAAAAAATGATAAGGACTGTCAGTGTCTGGATGGGGAAGAGCAGATTTTGAATGATTCCAAAGACAGTATATTTGATTTTGTGGCCCTAACAGATCCAACTTTGAAATGGTTGTACTTCTCCTGTTAGAGGAAGTTCAATAGGACCTCAAAGTTCACAACTTTGAGGTCTTCTTGAACTCACAACTATTGTTTGATCAGCATGTGGCAGCTGCCACCTGGAGGGTGTTCATACAGTTATATCTTGAGTTCCTATTTTGGCCCATTTCTCAGTTAGGAGGCCTGGCTTTCAGTCAGTTGTGGCTTATTTGCCTTCTGCATGGGCCTGCATTTTGAAAAATGCAGCTGGATAGGGATAGATACATAGTTGGGTGTATTGGTTGCCAGTTGGCTTCTAGGTGTGATTCCAGGTTTCCTTGAAAGGCCTTTTTGGTTCCAGATCATGTTATCTGATCGGTTTGAACGGGGACATTCATAGATCCATTCTATAAGGCATGGTTGCATGACCAGATCTTGGAAGCAAAGTTTTGGGTCACTGCTTTCATCCTTGGGAATTTCTTCCCCATAGAGATCCACTCTACTGCTTTTCTCTTAGATTTCAGGGGAACAGTTAAAGTTCAGTTATTCCATCTTGTTCAGAAGGAAGGCAGAAATCTGGTGGATTCATATATTTGCATATTTTACTGTTTATTGCTTTATGTTGAGCTATTTATTTATATTATGATTGGGTTTATTTATTTATTTTTCTTATTGTGTGTATCTTAACTGTTAGCTGCCCAGAGTCTCTGTGGATGACTTCATATAAGTAACTAAAGTTAAATGTTTTATGCAACTTGTAGTTTTCTCTACAAGTTTCTACAACTTGCAGGTGTACATTCAGAAATTGAACTCTTATAGTGAATAATTACATTTAAACTTTCTTTTAAGAGTTGCTTTTCATATTTGTGGAATTCTTCTCTACACATGCTAATAGGCAATTTTACCTTTCTTGTTTAGAGTTACAACCAATGTTGGAGGTGGGGTGGTAAAGAGAGGGGGAGGGAAGAGATGTAATGTCATATTTTTCAGTGAGGCATATGCTGCTGTGTGGCATTGTGTCTTTTGTCTGTGGGCATCACTGCATGTCATGTATTCTAGACCCAAGAATAAGCACTTGGCTTTTCTATCCACATATGCACATAAGGATTCTTTTGCATATGCAAAAATATCTTGCTGATTAGGACAATGGTCAGGTTTTTCTATACCCCTCAAGCATAATGCAGTTTTTTTTCTCCTCAAACTGAACTACATAGTTTATCTCTCTGTCTCTTCATTTCAGGTGACCGATATGATGCTTCAGGACAAGCCTTACCCTGACTGGGGAAAATCTGCCAGGGCTTTTTGGAAAAGGGGGAACATTAGGATCATTTTATTCTGGTAGGAAAAATCACACTTTACATTAAAAACATTGATATTCTAAATTTCTTGTAAGCCATCATGAAGGGATTGTTTCTTTTAAAAAAATTACAATTTTACCTTCTCCATTAAAATAAAATACCAAACTGTTCTGTCAAAAAAACTGTTCTGTTTTGAAGAGTTGTCTAAGTCAAAGCAACACATGCCACAAAACTCTTCACAACCATGGTTATGCCTCAGCAGGAGGTAATCAATAGCTAGCCAGTTATCTAGCATTGCTCTCCATACTTGGCTCAGTTCCTTATTTAGAGCATCCAGAGCCTGAGAGATCGAATTAATGCTTTTTGCCAATATGCAGGCTTAGGTTGCTAATATTTCTGGAATTCCACACTGCAAGGTTTGGCACACTCACCAATGATAATGCCAGGGCTACATACTCAGCTATTCTTAACAGAGCTGTTTTGGAATCGCAGTCTGGTGTTAACAGCTGGAGTTCCCTCCTTTGTCCTCTCTGCAATGAAGGCATAAGGACTGTTAATTGTCCTAGGGTGTAGGGTTCCCCTGTTGAATTTGAGAAGGATTTTGTGCTGCAGAGTAAAAACCAGCCTAAAGGGAGTTTGACATGTGTGTAAGTGAATGGGATTACCTCAGTGTGGTTCCACTGAGGGCCATATTTTCTAGAACTTGACAATCGGACACCTTTGAGGGTTTGCAGCCTGTCATCTTAAAACACTGGCTGCCCTGATTATTATAGCGGTATTTAAGGCAAACATGGTCCTATCCTTGAAATCTGTGCTGCGTCCCCAGTCACAAATAATGGAATATGTTGATACTAGTTTGAAATCCCTGAGTTTTGTAAAATTCCAGATGGCCTGTAGGTGAGTTGCTGTTCCTATATGGCAGATTGCTAAGATGTCTTTGGCTGACTTGCTTCCCTGTAGATAAAAGTTAGTCGTATTCAGCACCTCTTTAACTAAGTATTCCCACACATTTTCCTTTTCAGGAAATAAGTTTCTACAAAACTCTCAGTTACGTATTTCACCAGATAAATTGAATGGAATGTCAAAACAGTCTCCTGCTCTCTCCCCCCTGCCCCCAATTATCTTCATTGCAAAATAGAATCTTTACTGCCCACTTGTCAGTCTCTGGGTCCTTTTGTCGTCACTCTTCTGCATTGAGGCTGATTCTGTGCTGTGATTGAAGACTGCTGGTTTGATGAATGTATCCAGGCGTTTCTTTCTGCTGCCTTTACAGCAGTGTGGGTTGTGAGAAAGGTCTGGAAGGGTCCATTCCACTTGGGTAGTAGTGGTGATTTCCTGGTGAAGGACTTGATCCAGAGCCAGTCTCCGGGCTCAAAGGGGTGAAGGTTTTCTTCCAGTGGAAGGGTCTGGGTCAGGGCACTCTGTCTCCAAAGTCTTTTTTTTCACTCTCCTTCCTAACATTGACAGCGAACAGAAATGCATGAGAAATCAGAAAAACCCACTTTGCATCAATAGGTAAACTGGATAATTAAATGCTAAAGGGATAATAAGGATTTCTGAACATTTATAAAACTTTGCACCTATGAGAAACTGACTGAGCAACAAGATGATTGGGATAAAGAAGAAGCCATCTTTGATGAACAAGTAACTTTATTTGGGGAAGAAAGGGAAAAGGAGGAAAAGAAAAAGGAGACTTTAAGATTTAAAAAAACAACCAAAAAAGAGAAAAATAAGGTGAAAAGTGGATATAATGTTAGAAAACAACAAAAAGGGGGAATGCAGAAGAAGAAAAGGGAGATGGAGAGACAAGGGGGTAAAAAGGGCAGGGAGAAGAAGAAGCAAGGGAGGGAGGAAGGGATGAGAAGCCTCAATGGTGTGGAGCAAGATGTAAAGAAACAAGATTCATTTAGAGATAATGGGTAAAATTTAATTGAAAAAGGGATTCTGCAAAGGTACATAAGATTGTATTGTTATATTTGTACTTAGAAATAATGTTAGAAAATTGGAAACAACATGTGATCAAAAAATGGGATAAAATATTCAGTGTAACTTCGTGAAATTTTTGTGAATAAAAGGAAGTTAATGAAATAAATGAGAGAATTGAGGTAGGAGGAAATGGGAACATTTCAATGATACAATGATTTAAAATATAAGTGATATGAAGTGGGGGGGGAAATAACTATGGAAAGTATAAGTGTTCCCATAAAAGTATGATATTCAATTGAAAAGTAATGTGTAGAATATTAAAGATTTTAATGAATATTAACATTAATGATAGATTTGAATTTGCATAGATAGTTGTTTTAATTATATTACATACTTATAAATTTTTATTTTTTTAAAATATAATGGGTAACTTTAGAATGTACTAAACAGAATGCCAATGGAAGTTATGTACTATACTAAGTGTTATAAATTTAGGGGAAAGAGTTAAAGGTGTCACACTCCAATTAGTGTACAGGAGAAATTTTCTTTAAAGAGAAAAGATAAATAGATAGCTGGAAACAGAACAGACAAAGAATAATAAGCATAATGATCTGAACTGAGATGAGATAAATAAAATAAAACTAAAAAAGTTAAAAGAGGTGAGAAGCTATATAGAAAATGGAAAATGGTAATAAGATATGGAATGTATGTAAAATGAACATGAATTTGAATTTGTGTCTGTATGAAGAGATGTAATCCGGGATCAAGCAGCTTTCAGAAAAGATGTTTTATGTTTTTATGTTTAATGTTTGTTTGTTTGTGTAGTGTCTTTGAAAATTAATAAAATTTGTTTTTTTAAAAAAAGAAACAATGATAACATGGGCAAATTTTTTGGGATATGCTGTAGAATTATATAGATGGCAGGAGTTATGGGACAGGAATTATAAATTGACAATATCTACAGCATATGAAGAAAATTTGTATAAGATGTTTTACAGATGGCACTTAGCACCAGCAAAACTAGCGAAGATGTTCAAAGATAAATCAACTAAATGTTGGAAGTGTCACCAAACACCACGAACATATTACCATATGTGTTGGACTTATGTAGAAGCTAAAAGATATTGGACTAAAATACACACATGGTTGGAAAAAATGATTAAACAACATATAGATTTGAAGCCTGAAATATTTTTATAAGGAATAGTACTTGAAGGTTATAGTAAAGAAAAAACATACTTAATTATACATGTTTTAACAGCAGCTAGAATTGCTCAAAATTGGAAAAGTGATAAGATACTGAATGAATAGATTAACATTAGAAATTAAAGAAAAAGAAGAAACTGAGTATTACATGGCATGGGACTTGTTTTTAAAAAGTGAGAGGGTGATTGATCTTTAAGAATAATGAGTATCGGGCATAACTGGAAATACAAAAGAACGGTTTCAGTACTTTGTCTTTCTATGCTCACTCACAGAAAAAAAAAGAAGGAATTGAGGGTTAAAAAATGCCTGAGAACTCCAATTGGAAACCATGGCAAATATTGATTTGCTTACTTGCTATTTATGCATCTGCCTACGCATTTATCTTTCCTAAAATAACACACGTGTATAGACATCCAGAGTTATCGTTTGTGTTTCCACTGTCTGAAATATTTCTAAAGCATAGAGATTCACAGCTAATGTGCAAGGAGAGCCTAAAGCAAGCAATTTAGTGGTGGTAATTCAAACTATATGAATTGCCTTCCTAAATAATTGTGGGTTTCATTTGTTAATATATATCTTACTGTGAGTAGTTGCTGTTTAATGAATATGTTTACAGTTCACTAATATTGTGGGAGAAATATAACTATAACTAAAGTTTTTATATCAGCTATTTAAGATTTGAGCTGGTTAAGGCTAGGACAGTATTTTCATAGTCTGCCAATTCCAGTTGTGAGTAAGAACAAAGGCAGCAGTCAGTAATTGAATAGAAGAGGAGAGAGAGAGAGAGAATGCACATACACATACTTCAAATCATATCAATGAACACACCCACAATTATCCATATGCATATTTTCACAAGCAAGCAAAGGGACCTCATTGTTTTAAATGTTTGCAGCCCAAACATGGAAGAACTCTATCAAATCTGTGACATTTTAAAGAACTTGATAGTACTTAAGAAAGGACCTTCTCTGAATACAAGAAGTTGGTTGACCCATTCACATACATACCAGTGTTAGGATTCAAATTTCTTTACTACTGGTTCTGTGAGTGTGACTTGGTGGGCGTGGCATAGCTTGGTGGGTGTGGCAGGGGAAGGATACTGTAAAATCTCTGTTCCCACTGCACTCCATGGGAAGGATACTGCAAAATCCCATTCCCTCCTCACTTCTGGGGGAAGGTTACTGCAAAATCTCCATTCCCTCCCCACTCCTGGGGGAAGGTTACTTCAAAATCTCCATTCCCTCCCCACCCCACTAACCTGCTTTCCATCTTTGTTCTCCTGTGCAGGACAACAAAAGAAGACCTAGTCAATCAGCTAGGACTCAAGAGACAGAGAATAGATAGGGGCAGGACCAGTCAGAGATGGTATTTGCTGGTTCTTTGAACTACTCAAAATGATAGAGTTATAGCCCAGCACATATAGAACAAATCTAATTGTAGAAGATTGATTTACAAGAATATTCATGCAATGGTATTTTAAGTTTAACAAAGAAAATGATGTTGTATTTTCAAATTGTTTTCGAGATAACTAGTAATCAGTAATCCTAATTGAATTTTGATTTTTTTCTTTTAGGACAGTTTTATTTACTTTGACCTCAGTGGTTGTGCTGATCATCACAACAGACTGGATAAGCTGGGACAAGTTGAATCGTGGATTTCTGCCAAGTGATGAGGTTTCAAGAGCTTTCCTGGCTTCCTTCATCTTAGTTTTTGACCTTCTTATTGTCATGCAGGTGTGTTATTCCAGTATTCCTTCCACAGAGTGCTTAAGTGGCCAGAAATCTTATTCTGATGTATTCTTTTTATGTAAACTCTTATAGATTTTACAAATGGAGGCGTTCTACTCAAAATGGCACGGAGAAAAATCTAAATAGGATAAACATATGAGAAGGTTTTCCTTGAAAAACCTTCCTTGTGAATTTGAAATAAATATTTTAGCAAAGTAAGGTTGTTTCACATGTATCACATGAAAAATTAACTTGTATTGGTAGGCAGTTTCATTCTCTTTACACCAAGCACTCCTTCATTTATCATCAGTTTCTTTTTACCTACTACTGTTTCCAAGGAGATGGATTCTTAAAGATGATCTCATTTTTGCTTTTTTGAGACTTAATTCTAAAACAAGAGTACATAATCCTGCACAAAATTGTCCTGATAACAAAGAAGCCTCCTTGATAGCTCTTTTCTACTATTTGATTTTTTTCTTTTGTTACAAATGAATCAAAAGGTCTATCTAATGAGGGTTTATTTATTTTAATAGTTCTAATTTCTTTTGTTTCTGGCTACATTTCCAAGTTTGGTTTAGTTTCATGGTAATCTTTTAATAGCTGTTAAATGTCATGAAACTGTTAACAGTTACATTTTTCAGGGAAACACTAAATGTTTCAACCATTTTGCATGCAAATTAACACAGCAACATGTAGTCTTTCATTGACTTAATTCCTATATTATTATTGATATAGTTTTGCTTTCCAAGCTGAAGCCTTACTTTACAAAATATGGGCTCAATCCATCAGTTTTAATGTCCTTTTTGTTAAAATAGTCAGATTACATCAAAACTTAAACACCTTTTGTACAAATGCAGACAAAGTTTTAGTTTTGAACTATGTCAACATTGTACTCCTAATTGCACAATATTATATACTGATGTAGGAGATTGTGCTTACTGGTTTTTGAAAACTGAGCCAAAAAAAATTAAAAGGAAGGCAAGTAGTTGCAACAGTAATAGGAACTCTCATATAATTATAACTCCAAGATTTTGCAAAAAAATTTTCATAAAAATCTTAGTTCCTTAGAGCAATACTGACTTAAGCTACCAGTTCTGCTTCTTCCCAAATTATTTCTGTTTTGATTCTTTACCATATGGATGAACCTCTTGTTCTTTATGGTTAGGTGGACGTCGTCTCTATGGTCTGAAGGGAAGAGGAGTTGTCACTATCTTCTTTGACTAATTCCTGATCTGTCTTCCCTAAAGAGAGTTTGTCCTCAGTAGATGTTGCCAGCTGATTGTCATTTTCTGTCTTTTGGAAGACTGTGCACCTTAAATGACCTCTGTCACTGCCATAGGCAAGATTTTCACTAAAGGTGCCTGTGAAGGGACAAGGCAAATGGGTGACATGCAGTGGTTCCTTTAAGAGGAATTGGTTGTGGCTTGGCTGGAAAATAGAGGGAGTCTATTCTCTCATGTGCTTGTCAGCATGCTGTTAACCGAGGTTGGTTTGTGCACGCTTCCTGAACAGACATTTCCCTTAATGACCCATCCTAGGTAATTTCTGAACGTATGGAGTACTGTGGGGACCATTGATCTGAGCTCTTGCCTTGTGGACTTGTAAAATATCTCTCCCTAGGAGCAAGTTTGAGCTTGAGGGTTGAGTTCTGGTATCAGATGTGCTACGTGGTTCAAATATGGGTGATAAATCATTGCATCTGGCAAAGGGATTTCAGATCTATGGTCAGGGATCTGGTTGCATTCAATAAGAGTTGGTAAAGTCAGACATGTTTTCCCATCTACTGACTCGACTTGGTAACCAGATGCTCTTCTCCCCACATCTCCACAATTTCTGCACAAGTTTTTTCCTTTTTTTTAAGGAATGTGGAGTGCTAGGCCCGTTAATGTCAAATTCATCAAAGAAGGCTGAGCTGGCTAAAGACCTGTTTCTTTGTTCATCTAGAATAGCATAAAACTTAATGGCTTTGTCTCTTTGGCCTGCTGGGTAGACTCTGACTAAACAGACTTTGGAGCAGGAAAGGACTTGCCGTCTGCAATCTTACCAAACCAGGCAAGTTGGGTGGCTTGCATGCCAGGTAAGGAGTAAGAGGACAGGGAGGGGAGGGCCCAGCCAGTGGAGCGATTTGCCGGTTTCCGAACTGGGGACAATTGTGTGTGCAGTGTTTGCAAGAAATCATCAGCTGTGCCGCCTGGACAGCTGACAAGCGCTGTGTTCAGGTACGCGGCATTTGAAAATCCTTGTACCTTGCCTTTTCAACCTCAGCTGTGCCACACAAAGCAGCTGAGGAGGGAATAAAGGGCAGCCTAGAGGTCAGGCAGGCGGGTAAGCCAAACACCGAACCGGTTCGGTGTCAGGTTCTATAAAACCTACAGGTTCTATAAAACCAGGCCGAACTAGTAGCATCCCCCCCCTGGTTTTGTTTGTTAAAACTTGGTAGTGCATATGTAATTAAAATCAGAATGCTGTTGATTTGTTTGGTTGCTTGCTTTGATAAATCTGCTCAAGTGATTCCTAATAGTGAAAATGAAATTCATAGTGAAAATGAAATTTATATATTGTTTTGCAAGTTTACAAAGAAAGGCATTTTGATTTGGAGATGCTGAACGCATATATGTCTGCATATGTGATTGCATTGGGATCAGAGGGAATACAATAGCTTCTCCTTCCCTTTTTATTCGTAAGCCTTGTATTTAGTTTTATGATTCATTCACTTGATTTATGGGGCAGGTTTTTTCCCCCTTTGGCTATGCCTGAGATGTTTTGCTTGGAAGTAAAAGCAGGAAATAATTTATTGATTTTTATGCATAAAGCAAGTGCAGTGTGTTTTCCTTAATAGTGGCATATTTCATTTCTTTCAATCCCTGTGAATAAGAAATGCAGTATCTGGGTGGAAAGTTAAGTGCAATATCTCAGGCAGTAGCATGCTATCTTGATGAAGCTTTGTCTTATTACTGAAAACAATAAAACTGGCAGACCTTATATTAATAGGGAGAGGCCACTGTATATTTATTGCCCTCCTGACTAAGATTTGAGTAAATGATGCACAATCAATTAAAAAGGGCTCCTTATGGAGATGTCTGAGAGTGCTTCTATGATGGAGAAATTCGGCATGTGGTTTTCTTCCTTTTACCTCCTACCCTGCTAGTTCTGCTTTTGTTAGATCCTGAAGTTTTGGAATTGTAAGCTGCTACTCTGAGATAATCACATAAACATCCATCATATTATTTGTTTTTGATCAAATATTCACAATTACACACAATTACCTTTGGTAAGCTAAGTCAAATTTTCTGGAACTTTTGAGTGAAACTGCTAGCTGATTTCATTCTGTGGTTCTAATTTTCTACTGTAATTTTTCATTACTAAGTCCCTTTAAAGTGGATATTTCTAATAGAGATTCCTTGCCAGCTAGCAGAATTTAGACATTCCCAATAAAGATTCCTTCATGAAGACTGTAGATCCAGAATATACAGGTCCACATGGAATCATAGCTACAAAAGGGAAACAAAATGCTGCCATTTTAATGGTCTACAACAGAGATCACCAAACTTGACAACTTTTAGACTTGTGGACTTCAACTCCCAGAATTCTCCAGCTAGCATACCACCAGTCTACAAGAAAGCTTAATGACACAACTGAATTATTCCCCATGTGTGATGTACCATGTTGTTGGTTTTTGGAAGAGCAAAATTAACTACATTTTGTCCATAAACTGAAAAAATTGTCTGGCAATTCCTCAATTTAGTTGAGACTAGGTAATATTTATTTTTTTTTAAAAAAAATCACATTCATTTCAAAAAACAACTGCATCAAAGGTGAAGGCTTCTTTTGGTCCCCAGGTCCATCTCACCTTCTTATTTATTTATGTATATTTATTTTTGTCGATTGCTTGCCAAATAATAGGTATAAGTAAAAACATAGTTAAGAATACATGGATACCTATAAGGAAAATAAAAAAAATAAAAGAAACAATAGGACAGGGATGGTAGGCACATTGGTGCACTTATGCACGCCCCCTACAGACCTCTTAGCAAAGGGGTGAGGTCAATAGTAGCCAGTCCAAGTTTAAAGTTTTTGGGGTTTGGGGAAGAAACCACAGAGTCTGGTACAGTATTCCAGACATGGACCACTCTGTTGCTGCAGTCGTATTTCCTGCAATCAAGTTTGGTGTGATTAAGTTTGAGTTTGTATCTATTGTGTGCTCTTGTGTTGTTATGATTGAAGCTGAAGTATTCATTGACAGGTAGGACATTGCAATGTATGATTTTATATATTATACATAGATAGGACCAAAGGCAGCGTAGTTCTAGGTTTTCTAGGTCTAGAATTCTGGGTCTGGTGGCATAAGGTATTCTGCAACAAGTAGAGGAGTGGAGAGCTTTTGTGAAATATTTCTGGACTTTCTCAACTGTGTTAATATCAGATACGTTATGTGGGTTCCAGACTGATGAGCTGTATTCGAGTATTGGTCTGGCAAATGTTTTGTATGCTCTAGTTACTAGTGTAATATTACCAGAGAAAAAGCTGCATAGGATTAGATTAACAACTCTTAATGCCATTTTGGCTATGTAGTTACAGTGGGCTCTAGCACTTAGATCATTAGAGATGAGTACTCCAAGATCCTTGACAGAGTTTGGATCATCAACAAGGTCTTGACTATTCAGTCTGTATTTTTTTTTCTGATTTTTTTTTGCCAATATGTAGGACAGACCATTTATTTGTTGAGATTTGAAGTTGCTATTTGTTTGACCATTCTGATACATAGTCAAGGTCTTTTTGAAGGGTAGCAGTATTGTCTGTGGTGTTGAAAAGTTTTACATCATCAGCGAAGAGAACGTTCTGATCACGGAGGTCATTTATGTAGAATATGAAAAGAGTTGATCCTAGAACACTACCTTGGGGGACACCACTGTTGACAGGTACAGAATTTGATAGGACACTCCCAATTTTGATCATTTGTTGTCTGTTTGACAGGAATGCTTCTATCCAGTTATGCAGGTGTCCAAAGATACCGTAAGATTTTACTTGTAGGAGTAGTTTGTCGTGTACCACTGAATCAAAGGCTTTACAGAAGTCTATGTAGATTGTGTCTATTGCTTTGCCTTGATCGAGTTGTGTAGTCCATTTGTTTTTGCAGTGTAAGAGTTGCAGATTACATGATAATTTTTTCCTGAAACCAAACTGTTTTTTAGAGAATAAGTTATTTGTTTCTAAGAGGAGGAGGATGGATTGGTTAATAATTGATTCCATGACTTTACAGCTGATGTAACGTAAGGAGATTGGTCTGTAATTTTCAACTAGGCTGGGGTCTCCCTTTTTGAAGATGGGGGTGACTGTGGCTTGGACCATAGGTTTGGCAAGGAGCTGGTCCTGAAAGATTTTCAAAGATTATGCTTAGAAGTTCTGCTATGGCAGTGGATAGCTTTTTTAAGAAGTAGGCACATATTCCACCTGGTCCAATAGATAGAAATAGTTTTAGATTGCATAGTGCTTTTTCAACATTGTCTTCTGTAAAATCAGTATGTATTAGATCACTGTAGTTGTCTGTGGTTTGACAAGGAAATACTGGGCATAATCCATTGCTGTTTACAAATACAAAGAATGTGTTAAAAAGGTTGGCTTTAATAGTGTCGTCATTGCAGTCTTTTCCATTAAGTCCTTTCAGGGGTGGGATGGACCTTGAGTCTTTTAGTTTGTTGTTTACAAAATTGTGGAAAGTGCAGGTGGAATTGGTGCATAGAAGGTTTTCTTCTTGTTTAATATGATAATTGGTACATTCAATTTTTATCTGGTGGCATAATTTTTTGTATCGGCTTTTGAAATTGGCAACGTGACCAGATTTGTTTTTCCGCCAAAGGGATTTCTTTTTGGATTGAAGCTTCCTTGTTGTTATGGGTAATTTGTTTTTTCTGGTTTTGGGAGTTGTTAATGGTACATATAGTTTGATGACTCTTTTGACTTCAAGTAAAAATATGTTGTAATGGTCTTCTATAGTATTGCATCCAGTGAATAGAAATTGCCAATCAAGGGGTGAAAGATCGTTGTTTATAAGATCATAGTTGCCTTTTTTGAAGTTATAATTGGGGATTCCATCGTTGTGATTATTTTTGTGTGGACTATGTTGAGACAAAAGTCTATCATGTTGTGGTCACTGTTGGAAAAGGGTTCTTTAATTTGTGTTCCGTAAATTGAATTCAAACTATTGCAGAAGATGAGATCGAGGCAATTGTTAAGTCTAGTGTTGTGGGTTAGTAGTTGTTCTAGTCCCAGATTTGTTACTGCATTGTAGAAGGTTGCATGGGTGGGTTCAGTTGTATATTCATTAAAGGTCCAGTTAATATGAGGTAAATTGAAGTGACCAAGGAAGATAAAAACGTGTGGGCAGGATGCTGCCCATGTTAGTAGTGTATTTAGCTTGTTTGCATGTTCGATGTCATAATCAGGGGCTCTATAACATAGTAAGAACCGAAATGTGATATTTAAGGACAGTTCACAGACGATGGTCACAGGAATAGCAAGCTCTTGGGTAACTTGGATATTTTTTAGAAGTAGGGACTTTTTATAGAAGATAGCAACACCACCTCCTCTACGGATTTATCTAGCAAGTGATGTAGTGGTTCAGCAACTGATGCCTTCTGTGGCAGAAAAATGCTATAAAAGTTTAACAGGTCTAGGAATGCCTGGAGTTCTGTCTGGTTTTTTGGAGTGGGGACTTCCTTAATAGCTTTGAGTTTGCTATTGGTAGGGTGTATTCCCATGTCATCAATTAAATATCCCAGAAATTTGACTTGTGGCACCTCTATTTGGCATTTTTCTTTCTTTACTTTAAGTCCGTCTTCTTGAAATTGACTCAGAATTATCCTTAGTTGATGGATTAGCTCTATTGTTGGCAGACACGAGGACTTCATCAAAGTATAGTACCACCCTCGGAATGCCCTGCAGGAGGCATTCCATTATGTTTTGAAAAAATCCTGGTGCCACACTTACACCAAATTGCAGCCTGTGGCATTTAATTTCCCCCTGTCACAATGGTTTGTGCTTCTGCAGTGGCATTCTCTACCAGTAGTTGTTGATATGCTTAGGCTAGATCTAGCTTTGCAAAGTTCTGCCTTTCCCAGGAATGCAATCAATGCTGTACAACCAGTACAGGATAGGCACTTTGCTGCAATGCCTTGTTGATTGTGCATTTGTAGTCCACGCAGATGCGGATTGAGCCATCTGATTTTATTGCCGTGATAATGGATGTCTCCCATTTAGTGTGATCTACCAGCTCCAAAATCTCTTGGGCAATTAGTTTGTCTAATTGGCTATCCATTTTGGGCCAGAGAGCAAAAGGGACTCTTTGTGCCTTCTTTTTAAAGGGGGTTACTTAGGGGTCTAGTTTGAAAGAGATAGGGGTTCCTCTGTACTTGCCTAGACTCCCATCAAAGACATCAGTTCCTCAGTGCTGTCATCTTGGACAGCATGGATGCCAGTGACTCCCAATCCTAAGGCATTGAACCATTCTATCCCCTAGTAGGCCCAGCAGGTCTCTATTCATCATGGTCAGCTGCAACGACTCTACAAAATTTTTAAATTTAATTTGGAAGGACTCGCTCCCAAGGGTAGGGGTGCAGTTACCTTGATAGTCTTTTAGCAGCACTTTCTGGGGCTTAAGTTGGTTCTTATGTAGTCCCGGAATGGCCTTAATAGTTGGCCAAGACAGAATGGTCATACGACTGTGTGTCCACCTCCATGTCACATGGAGATCCTTCGATTTGGACTGTAACATAGAATTTCTTAGAGCAATATGCATTGGAGTGTTTCTCTGGCTCGGTCTTCTCTTCACTTGTACTTTGGGAACTGTGTCTCCCAGAATCTTGTCTGTGAAACATATGATTGTGTTGGGGAAACAGGTGGTCTTTGGTAGAGGGAAGCTGGCTGGGTTGCTCAGCAAGCTTTTGCTATATGCCCCTTCCGTTCGCATCTTTGGAAAATGGCATCTTTAAATCTACATGCCGATTTGGGTTGATTTTCCACACACCTGACATACCAGCAAGATTTCTCCCTTGCTTCCAAATTTTCTACCTTTTTATCGGAGTGGATGCAGTGAATTTAATCTTCTTCCTCTGTACTCCTCATGCTCCATACTCTAGTGATGCACAGTGGCCACCCCATGTGAGTGATAGGCACTGCTTGATTTCTAAATGGTGGTTGCTGACTTATTGGAGGACTCAGTTGCCCTGGCTTCATCTAGCGCAGCTTGGCCAGGCTTAGCTAATAATTGTCTCTGTAAGTGTAGGTCTTCCAAGCCCAAAATGAGCCTATCTCGCATAACCTCCTCTAGATTACTGAATTTGCAGTTGGTTGCAATTCCTCTTAGTGTTGCAACAAAGTCCTTGATTGTCTCACCTTCTTTTTGATCCCTGCGGTAAAACTCATATCATTTTACTAATGTTGATGCTGTGGGTCATAGTGTGCTCATAGAGTGTTCTGAAGGGCCGTCCAAGTTACTGTTGCAAGTCTATTAGTGCCGATAGGGCTTTAGCCATTTTGTAGATTTCTGGTCCGCAATAGCTTAGGAAAAGCATCCTTTTCCTATTCTCCAATAGATTCTAAAGATCATTTGCTTCCGTGAACATGTGAAACCCACCCATATAAGGTATCCAATCTTCTTTAGCTGGGTTGTTTGGTGCTGTAGGGGTATGTGTGGTCATCTTGAAGTGGCTGATGCAGACTCTTGACTTCGTGCAATGATGGCCACTAATGCCATATGGATGCCCAGTTCAATTCAGTTCCTTTGTCCTTTGTTCTCTCCAGATCCCATCCTCATCAGCAGTGTTAAGTTGGGGCTGAGTGAAGAGACAGGACTCTCAGCTAGTGACAACAACTCTTTATTTAGTAGACTGGTACAAAGAAGTGAAGTGGCTGTCTAGCAGCTCCCTCTTTTAAAGGGAGCTGTCAGGCAGTCCAACTAATGAGGTTCCTCTAATTTCCTGCCGGCAGGGCAGACCAATCATTTAAATTCTTATTCTTCCCTCCAGAAAGGTGGACTGGAGGAAAATCTTCATTCCTTAGTTTCCCTCCTCATTAGCATATTCAGCACCTCTGTTCCTAAATGCTAAAGCTGTTGCACATAAAAAACAGAGAAGCTCTGATCAACTGTCATAATACAGGCACAGCTGTACTGTCATCTGTGGACACCTTCACTAAATGAATGCACAGGATAAACTGAGCCTGGTTTGGCCACAAACTACTGGCAAAAGTGGCATTTGATCACAGCAAGGAGGCATCGAGAAATGTTTCCCATCTCACATGGAGAGGCAGTGCACTTTGATCCATACACTTTGCCCTCCCACACACACCATGAGCAACTTAGCCAAGAAGAGCGAGCATAACAGCAGCAGCAACCTTGAGGAGGAGGTAAGCACAGCTGGGTGGCCCCTTGGGGAAGGCTGGGCAGGGCTGGGCACTTGCATTCCACTGCCCAGGGCTCTGGACAACCTGTGCCGTCATCTGGGGGTCCTCCACATGGCCCAAGAGGAATGACCAGGGTCCTCTGGTGGACCAGGGTTTGGTGCTCACCCTGGTCTCCTCTGTCTCTGCTGGAGACAATGGATCCCCACCCAGGCCACCACAGGCACCCCTGGCCATGAGTGACATCAAGTTGGCCATCCCTCCCAGCCATGCTCCCCCCCCCAAGGTCAACCATAAACCTGATGCAGCCCTTAATGAAATTGAGTTTGATACCCATGTCTTAGAATAGTAGAATTAGAATATTCTATTCTAAAAAAAGAAGCAATCAAAATAGAAGGAAAATCCTCTAATCTAATCTAAACTAATCTCATCAATGGTATCTCAACCCAGGTAGTAAGAAGCCTTTCAAATAGTTCAAAGAGATTTTACCATAGTGAACACAATAAATTAGGGGATAAATTATTCTTCCAGTTTCCAAGATTCTGTATGTGCCCCTCCATTAAATATAATTCATTCATATCAGTCCTTGAAACTTCTTACTTCCTACAAAAGAGATGTATGGTTTTCTATTTTGGATGTAGACCATGGCTATCATAAGGATTCTGGCTGGTAGAACAAGTTGCTATTTATGATTTAAGATGCCAATGCCTCTTGATTCCTAATTGTATCACAATTTCTTACATCATCTAAAGACAATCCTCACTCAATTGTACAAAATCAGCAAATTTAGCCAAGCACCAGTCTTATGGAAAACACTACAGCCAATGTATCAAAGGATGGACATTCACACCTGTTATGTGCATATCCAGGAACGAAGACATTCCAATCTATTAGACTATATAACATAAATAAACAGACAGATTGCTTAATATAGTCTAGTATTTTGGGGGGGGGGATTTCACTAGGAGTCCCTAGAACAGGGCTGGGCAAACTACGGCCCGCGGGCCACATCCGGCCCGTTGGTCTGTCCAATCCGGCCTGCCCCTGAAAAAAAATTGCTGGGCATGGCGTATTGCCCTGTGCCGTGTGGCCCCCAAAGCTGCAAAACAGTGCAGAGCGCTCTCGGGGTAGGAAAGGAAAGAGGAACTTTGCAAAGGCCTCGGCTGGGAGTTTGAAATCACCTTCGAATGCAACCTCTCCGAAGGGGAGTCCCTGCCGATCCCCCTTTTTTTTCCGGGGCTTCCAGGCTTAAACTTTGCAAAGGCAAAGTTTGCAGGCGGGAGCATCTTCCGGCCGAGGAGCGGGAAGGGTTCCGCCTGGTGGGCGGGCGGGCTGCTTGGAGCGGGTTGCTTGGAGCCACCTAAAGCTAGGCCGCTGCTGGTGGAGCCTTGCCCTGCCTTGGTGCCCCATTTCTCGGCTCGGCGGTCCTGCTCGGGTGGCACTTTAAAAGCCTGCTCCCAGCACCCGAGCAACTTCCCAGCAACTTGCAGCTTCCTTTTTCCTCGCGGGCGCTCATGCCTGGCCCCGAGCCACGCGGCGGAGGGGAAACTCAGAGCACTGCCAGGTCGCCTCCTCCAAGCAGCTGCCTGCCCACCCGCCAGGCAGAACCCTTCCCGTTCCTTGGCGGGAAGACACTCCCACCTGCAAACTTCACCTGTGCAAAGTTTAAGCCTGGAAGCCCCGGAAACCTGAGCAACTTCCCAGCAACTTTCGGCTTCCTTTTAACTTGCGGGCACTCGCACCTGGCCCTGAGCTGTGTGGCAAAGGGGAAGCCTGGTGGGTGGGCAGGCTGCTTGGAGGAGGCGACCTGGCGGTGCTCTGGCAGCAGCAACAGGCAGTTCTGCCCGGGGAGGCTGGGGCTGTCAGGAGTTGCTACTGCCGGCGCAGCTCCGCGTGGCTCCAGTCCCGTGTTGCCTTGGCAAAACCAGGAGCTGCTGAGCCTGAGCCTCCGGTGCCGCTGCTTGCCGTTGCAAAGCACCGCCACAGCTCTTCCTTTTTGCCTTTCCCTTCCCGAGGCAACGCGGGACTGCAGCCGCACAGAGCCACGCCGGCGGTAGCAACTCCTGACTCAGGGGGCCTCCGAGGGGAGGGGAAAGAGGAGAAGAGGGGGGGAAAGGTTGGGGGGGCAATTCCCCAAAAATCTTGTGCTGACCCAGCCCGTCTGTCAAATGTTAAATGTCAATTCGGCCCCCGAGCCAAAAAGTTTGCCCACCCCTGCCCTAGAATATAACATACAATCTGCATCTCTGTGAAATATTAAAATACTACCTTCATGAAAGATGAGATTTTAGAATATGAACAGAAGGAGTCTAATCTAATGCATAGAGCAATGATTTTAGAACAATTTTCTATGTTAACAAGATATCTCTTTTGTCTTCTGCAACAGTTTTACTTTTGCATCAATTTTGTAGCCAACTACTGTCTGTAAACTGACAGTTTAATTATGATAGCAAGGACTGTTCCTAGAAATTAAAAGAATGAATTCTGTTTATAGTTTATAATGGAGCACAGCGAGGTCCAATTTTTGCACTCTTTTCCAAAAATATACATAATAGAAAAATATGGAGGTCAAAGTTGAACTGTGGGGTCCTTGGTGCTCTTGAAGCATGGTTGTTTGGTTGCAGACATGTTATTACCTGAATAGGTAATATCATCAGTACTATTGAGTGTGGGATTTATTTCCTTTTTAGTGAAGATTTGCCTACATGTAGATTTCTCCCATTTGTGGACTTTCTGAGCTTTTGATGCCCACAATTATGGTATTATTATATACTTATAGTATACTGCAGTATAATATATGATATATTATAGTAACTATAGGAATTAAGTAACATCACTATTGCTAATGAGTATGAGGTTTGCTCATATATACAATAGTCTTCTCTGCCAGTGGGTTCCTTGATTAGGGTATTGTTTTATGTTTGATTGTCTGGTGTTAATCTCTGCTTATCTGGACACAGAAAGATAATCTATGAATCAACTCTGTAGAGTGTATCTGAAGGCGAGAGGAAATTTATTTTAAATAAAAATGTTAGAAAGTGAAAGGATTTCTTTTCTTCACAGGACTGGGAATTTCCACATTTTATGGGTGATGTTGATGTGAATCTTCCAGGCTTGCCTGCTGCACATTTTCAGTTCAGACTGCCTTATTTTAAAACTATTTTTAAGGAGGAGTATCACATACATATTACAGGTATGTAACATTCTTTGGAATCTTATTCAAAGCAGAATTGGAGAATTCCAAAGTGCTACATTTATCTTTGATTTCCATAATCGGGAAAGAAAATAAAAATATTTTTCTTGGGAAGAACATAACATTAGTATATACTGAAATCTGTGTAGATTAAAATACTCTCATAAATATGATTTCTTAAAAGAGCAATGAGATTTTCAGGAAAAAGAGATGCTTCATTCATTCATGTGATTATTCATCTAAAATTTGAAATGGTACAGTCCATAACACTTGTCCTATACAATTTACCCTTGTAGCAAAATTCTTTCAGAAGATCTAACCAGGGGTGGGATTCTACTGGTTCGGGCTGATTCTATTGAACCAGTTGTTATGATTCTGTGCCGTTCAGAGAACCGGCAAATCGTGCCCCTTGCTGCCCCTGCCCCTCTCCACCTGCCTCTCCCCTCCCTGCCTAGTCAGTCTTTATTGCACATGCGTGACATCATGCACATGCCCGAGATTGCCTTAAGGTATTTCTTTTCCCCCCTCCCAACGATCAGCTGTTCCAATGATCAGCTGTTCCAGGATCCCCCTTGCTGTCTTACGGCTTCGCTTTCCTGAGGCCAGGAGGCAAAAAGGGGTGTGCGGGGGTGGGTGCTGTGCACGCCCCCTGCATTCCATTTTCTGCTTTCCTGGGCCCCAGGGAAGCCTTCTGGGAGCAAAAACGCCTCCCCAGAAGTCTTCCCTGAAGCCCAGGAGGCCCCAAAACAGAGCACAGGTGGGTGCTGCCCCTGTGCTCCATTTTTTGCCTTCCTGGGCCCCAGGGAAGCCTTCTGGGAGCAAAAACACCTCCCCAGAGTCTTCCCTGAAGCCCAGGAGGCCCCAAAACAGAGCACAGGTGGGTGCTGCCCCTGTGCTCCATTTTTTGCCTTCCTGGGCCCCAGGGAAGGAGCAAAAATCCGCCCCCCAGGACGCTTCCCTGAGGCCCAGGAGGCAAAAAACGGGGGGGGGGTACTGCCAAAAAAAGCACACCATGTAGCCACATGACTATGCCCACCTAGCCATGCCCACAGAACCAGTTGTTAAAATATTTGAATCCCACCCCTGGATCTAACCAATGTGAATCACAGGTTATATCCTTGCAGATTAATTTAGCTTCCATATAACTTTTAGCTGTCATTTTCTCCTAATCCTCCCTTTGCCATGGGCTCAGAAAGTCTGGCTGCCATTCTCCCCCATTCGTTAACTGTAAGAAGCACGGAATAGCAGATGATTTCCAGAAGAATGAAAAATAGACTTGCCTCTTAACCATAAGACTAAATGTTAAAAGAAATCCAAATTTCCATTAGGTTTGAGTATGCATTAAAATAGCATGTTACGATATAGAATTGTACAAATGCAATTTATGTGCTTGTTTTTGTTCGTAAATGGTATTCATAAGAAAACTTAACCTTGGGACTATCAATGTTAAATAGAGAAGGGGAATTATGTTCTTATGTGTATTAATGACAACTTTTTTTAAGAGGAGATTTTTGTCCACAATTTGACAAGAATAGAAAAGAATACAAAAAATGAATGAAAATCCTTCAATTTCAGTTTTATAATGTATTTACTCATTAAAGGGTTTCTTCTAACTGACTGATACAACTGCATTGTTCTTGCTTTAGTAAATTAAAAATGAATACTATGATCTGAAACAATTGAGTAGAAAGGGCTATGTTGTCAGATTAATAAACAATTAAAAAGTATTAGAAATCATAAAGCAATAGGAAAATTACCTTCACTTTAATTCTTGCTATCTTTTCGATGGAAACTGTCAAAATGATAAACTGAATGATCTTGAAAGAATCTCCATTGAAAACAAAATAAAACTTAGAAGATGATATAAAGTACTTATAAAATGGAAATACATTATATATCCAACAGCCTTTGGCAGATATGAATCTAGAGGGGAATACTGAAATTTTAAAATAATTAAATTGTTAACTCCAAAATATAGTCAGCAGGAAGAGAGAACTCTTCAATATTGTACATTTCAGTGAAGAGGTACACACACACACACACACACAAAACCCGGTGGAGTGAAGAAATGAAACTTTGAAAATGAAGCATTGTTTTTAAATGTATATCTTTACATTGCAATCTAGAAGATAAGAACAATGCTTTCACATGCTTGACAAATGTCCATTTGCACATCTTCCATGTATTCTGGGAAGAACAGTACAAAAAGAACAATTTCACATTTCCCACATGAACATCTTTGATCTCAGAATCATACTGTTGTGCATAGTATCCCTTCACATAAAGGAAATCCAGGAGAAAGCAGAATTCTCTTTCCTCTGGAGTATACTTGCTCAGAGCATCTTCAATCATCCCCATTTTCAAAAAGGGAGACCCCAGCCTAGTTGAAAATTACAGACCAATCTGACTTCCGGTTTGAGCTTCTGCAGTGACAGACCGAAACCTCGTCTCTGCGAGGCTTCAATCCATGCGTGCCGCTGAAGCGCCCCGAGCCAGCTGGTTTCAGGGCTAAGCCACCCCATAGAGGTGGTGAAGAGGGGGGAGACTACCAGCAGGGTTGAGGAGAGCCTCATCTCTCCTCCACAGCTGGCCATTACTCCTTTTCCCGAAGGCGGTTGCAGCAGTGGTCAGAAATGGCCACCACAAAGAAGAACTCAACCAGAAAAGAATGTGCAGGAGGAAGATAAGAAGAGAAAGTTTTGGTTGACCGGGTCAAATAGCAAAAGCAACAAAAAAGATACCTTAGAATTGAAACTGTTAAAAAACAATAACATTGTTCCCTAAGAAGATTTTTAAGCTGCGAAGGAGAGAGGAAAGGGAAAAGATTTGGTTTTCTCCTTTTCCTATACTGACAGCTAAGAGACTTAAGCAAGAAATTGGAAAAAAATCCACTTTGACATCAATAGGCATTTAACGCTGAAAATAAAAAGTCAAAGGGATAATAAAGATTTCTGGATAATTAAGAGCTTTTGAAAACAGGAAAGGAGAGAAAAAGAATAAAAGGGTAGGATCTTGAAGGCAGGAGACTGCCTGGAATTAAAAAAGAACTTACAGCAAAATCTCAACAAGACTTCCAAAAGATACATTCTAACTGAAATATCGCAACAAAAACCCCAGGAAGAGAAAGTTGAAAAAGAAATAAGAAGATATAACTCAGGACTATCTGGATTACTTGATGATTTTTGGATTCTTGGTTATTGTTTTGAATGACTAAAATCATTTGGGTGGTTGTTTAAAACTGTTTAAAATGGCTCCACTTTTAGAAGAACTGAAAATGGAATTTAAAAAGTACAAAGAAGATGCACAAGAAGGGAGAGGTTCTTTTGGCTTCGTATTTCAGTTTTTAGAAATGGAGATTTGGAATTATGAGAAACAACAAGAAATGCCTGCAGAACAAGAAGATCAAGTAATCTTAGATGGGAGAAAAAGGAAAGGGGGGGAAGAGAATGGAAAGTTTAAGATTGGGAAAAACACCCCCCCCCCCCAAAATAGAGCGAAAAATAAGTATAAAATCAGAAAGCAACGGAAGAGGGAAATGCAGAAGAGAGAATTAGAAGTAGGGAGACAAGGGGGTAAAAAGGGGAGGGAGAAGATGAGAGGGAAGAAAGAAAGGAAAAGAAGTTATAAAGGACAGAAGCAAAATATAGAGAAACAGGGCCTATTTAGAGATAATGGGTGAAAATTTAATGGAAAAAGGGATTCTGCAAAGGTTCATAAGATAGTATGGTTATATTAGAAACAGAACTAATTTTAGAAAATATGGAACAATGTATGATTAAAATGTCTGATAAAATAGCTATCGTAATTCAGTGGAATGCTTGTCAATAAATAAATGTAACAAAAGGTATATTTAATGATTTATAAAACATATGTGAAGAGAAATAAGGGAAAAATTAATTATGGAGATTATATGTGTTTTTAAGGAAGTATGATATTTAATTGAAAAGANGAATAAGAGTTGAATGGATGTAATTAAAAGATATGAAGGTGTCATACTCCAATTAGTAACTACAAGAGAAAATTTGTTTAATGAGAAAAGATCATATGAAATTGAAAGAAAACAGACAAAAGTATAAATATAATGATTTGAATTGAGATGAGATAATCAAAATAAAATTGAGAAAATTAAAATAGGGGAAAAACTACATAGAAAATGTACAATAGTATAAGATATGGAATAGAATACAAAAAGGAACATGAAATTGAGTTTTGTGTCTGTATAAAGAAATTCAACCCGGGACCATGCTATTTTCAAAAAAGATGTTTTACCTGTGTTTTGTGTGTGAAAACCCAAATAAAACTTTATTAAAAAAGAAAAGAAAATTACAGATCAATCTCTTTATGCTGCGTCACCTGTAAAGTCATGGAATTAATTATTAACCAATCCATTATCCTCCACAGAGACAAACAACCTACTCTCTAATAAACAATTTGGTTTAAAAAAAAACTATCCTGTAATCTGCAACTCTTACACTGCAAAAACATATGGACTACACAACTCAATCAGGGCAAAGCAATAGACGCAATCTACATAGACTTCTGTAAAGCCTTTGATTCAGTGGTACATGACAAACTACTCCTAAAACTAAAATCTTACGGTATCTCTGGACACCTGCATAACTGGATAGAAGCATTCCTGTCAAACAGACAACAAATGGTCAAAATTGGGAGCGTTCTATCAAATTCTGTACATGTCAACAGTGGTGTCCCTCAAGGCAGAACTCTCTTCATACTCTACATAAATGACCTCTGTGATCATATTAAGAGCAACTGCGTTCTCTTTGCTAATGATGTAAAGCTATTCAACACCACAGGCAATGCTACTACCCTCCAGAAAGACCTTGACTATGTATCAGAATGGTCAATCAAATGGCCACTTCAAATCTCAACTAATAAATGCTCTGTCTTACATATTGGCAGAAAAAAATCAGAAAATAAAATACAAGCTAAATAGTCAAGACCTTGTTGAGGATCCAAACTTTGTCAAGGACCTTGGCATATTCATCTCTAATGATCTAAGTGCTGGAGCCCACTGTAACTACATAGCCAAAAAGGCATTAAAGAGTTGTTAATCTAATCCTACATAGCTTCTTCTCTGGTAATATTACACCAGTAACTAGAGCATACAAAACATTTGCTTGACTTATACTTGAATACAGCTCATCAGTCTGGAACCCGCATCACGTATCTGATATTAACACAGTTGAGAAAGTCCAAAAATATTTCACAAGAAGAGCTCTCCACTCCTCTACTTGTTGCAGAATACCTTATGCCACCAGACTTGAAATTCTAGACCTAGAAAACCTAGAACTATGCCGCCTTCGGTCCGATCTAAGTATAGTATATAAAATCATACATTGCAATGTCCTACCTGTCAATGAATACTTCAGCTTCAATCGTAACAATACAAGAGCACACAATAGATACAAACTCAAGGTTAATCGCACCAAACTTGACTGCAGAAAATACGACTTCAGCAACAGAGTGGTCAATGTTTGGAATACTCTACCTGACTCTGTGGTTTCTTCCCCAAACCCCAAAAACTTTAACCTTAGACTGTCTACTATTGACCTCACCCCTTTGCTAAGAGGCCTGTAGGGGGCGTGCATAAGCGCACCAATCGTGCCTACTCTCCCTGTCCTATTGTTTTTTATTTTTCTTATAAGTATCTATCTCATGTATTCAAAATGATATTTATTCTTATACCTGTATCTTGTAAGCGATTGACAAATCAAATAAATACTAAAAAAAAAAAAAAAGAGATGCACTCATACTTCACAATGTAAGAGAGGCTAATATCTGTTACTAGAAAGCACAGGCATTGTGTACTTATGGAGTTAATCTGATTCTTCTCCTCCTTTAAATGTTGCATAAATAATGGATTGATCTGTACCTCATGTACAGAAGGATGTGAAGACAGGAGAAGCTAACATTTTCAAAATGTATCATTGATCAAAAAGCAAGGCTAATGCAACATTTCTGGCAAAAAAAAAATGGTCTAAAAGAAAAAGAGAGGCTGTCAGCTTTGGAAGTTATATTCCATGCTGCCACATAGCCTGAGAAAGTGGGAGTGGGTGTGATTTCAATTAAGTAGCTCTAAGTAGACAAAATAAAATTCTACTGTGAGTTCAAAGTCATTTAGTATGGCGCAGGATAAAATGGACGTATCGTTATCGGGCCATGTGGTGTGATGACGACCAAGGGGGGATAGATTTGTAGTTTGGGGAATTGTGGAAAGCCTGAAAAATTTTAGATTTGGGATTCCACAGATGTGCCAGGTCCTATTCTAATAAAGTATTTTTGAGATATGTTTGTCTCGGAGTTACTGATTGGAATGGAGTTTGCTGGAATGCTGATATTATTCCAAATCTCTAACGAACTCCATCACCCCAAAAGGAGGCTGTCAGGGGTGCTGAGCCCCAGCACTGATTCCAAACATGGAGCAGTGCGAAGATTCAGTGAAGATAGGAGAAGATACAGAAGGGGCTATGGGGCTGGACACCAGACGATTAATTGAAGCCCCCAGCACCCCTTCTGAAGAGGTAATGCAGGCATTAGAGGCTGCAGAGGAGAGACAGAGGTTAGGAGCCTGGCCCAAGGAGACGGAGCTGAATCCAGGGGTGATATTGGGGGAGATGCTGCCTGAACGCCTCTCTTTCTCCACCCCCCTGAGAACGACCAGAGAGACAGAATGGAGATGTGGGGGAATGTTGGGATCAGACACCTCCCAAGACTGCAACTTGTGGCTTCCATCCTGAAGCCAGTCGTTGGCAGGAATCCCAGAACAACTCCAACAACTTAAGGTGGAAAGTTATGTCTCACAGCCACAACCTCTCCAGACAAGCTGGATCCTAATGCAGCCCACCTTTACTTTCCCTAGTCCGAGAAATGGAGGGAGAATCACTGTGGCATCGGTTAAAGATGGCCGGCGAAGCAGCCCAGCCCAGCAGGCTCAAGTTTCAAGGGAGAGACAGCAGATGCACCCAACATTGGGTATGTTACAAACCCCAAGCCCTCCCCCTCCACAACCAGAAAGGAGATTACCCCCTGAAGAGAGTATTCCTCCAGGATGGGGATTTTACCCTGGTCAAGGTCCAATGCCAGTGGATGACAACACCCATTGCACCACCTGGTTTGGGAGCACCTGGCCCCAAAGAGCATCAGTGATCCCTTCTCAGCAAAGGGATCTGTGCAGACAGCAGATGGCAGCCACTCCCCTCTTCCCATTGCAGGGAAGAATGCAACAAACATTCACAGCAGGTGCCAAATCAGCCACCCCTCAGAGCAACCCTGCAGAGACCCTTCTTCCAGAGAGCCCCAACACAGCTGGTCCTTTGAGTACCCCTGCAAGGTTCATACATTCCTTGTCAGGCTCCGTTCATTCCAGCTCAACCCGCAGTTGCTATGGCAATCCTATCCACCCCCTCAGACCAGACCAGATGGCTTTTAAAGCAACCTTTGATGGATGACATAAATAATTTGCTTATTTCTCACTCAGATCTGGTCCCACATAGATCGGTTTGGAGCCCAATATGCAACAGATCGCAACCTGGTCAAAGCAATCACAGATGTGATGAATGACGGGATGCTTCCAATTGGGTGGCTCAATTGCACTATGAACAACCCCCATCATTTACATGATGTCAATGCTTTCATTGAACTCCTTAGGTCTAGGTTTGAGAATCCTGACAGAGTTGGAGAAAATGAGGACAAATTAATGGAAATAAAACAAGGAAAGGCAACCCTTACAAGACTTTGTATGGGACTTTATTTTTTTAAATAAATTTTACTAGTGAAACAAAAGGAAAAACATTTAAAAACAATGAATGTGGTGCATACATCCCGACACACCTGTTCATCTTACATCACCAAATAACTTATATAACGAATAATACAAATTTATATCATCTTTAATACACTTATTCCTTTCTTTTTTTCAACCAGTGATAAAACTTCTCCAAATTTTGTAGAGATTAGATTCTTATTAGATTAGTCTTATTCTTTATTGGGTTACTTTGTCCATTTCAGCGCACTTCCAAATTTTCCTAATTATTTCCATCTCGTCTGGCATTTCATAACCTTTCCATCTTCGGGCAAAGGCTAACCTCACAGCAGTGGTGACATAGACAATTAAGTATGTTACATCTTTATTATATTCTCCCACATTGATTCCCAGTAAAAAGATTTCAGGTCTAAATTCTATTTTAATTTTATACATCTCTTCTATCCAATTTCTAATTTTCAACCAATATGTTTAGGCTTTTTTGCAATTCCACCATAAGTGATAATATGTTCCAATTTCTTCATTGCATTTCCAACATTTAGGGGATACTTTCGGATACATTCTTGCCAATTTTGATGATGGGAAGTGCCATTGGTAAAACATTTTATATACATTTTCTTTATACGATGCTGCCAAAGTTATTTTTTTATTTCTATCCCATAGGGTTTGTCAATCATCCAAATTTATGCCATATCCAAAATCTTTCATCCAGGCCAACATTGTTTCTTTTACTTTTTCTTCTTCCAATTTGCAAGCAACCCTTACAAGACTTTGTATGGGACTTTAGAAGGGTCACAAGCCACCTCATGGACAGGCCTGAAAGAATTCTGTTGCACTATTTCAAGAACACTATTGACCCAGAAGTTAAAAAAGGCCTGTAACATTAGAGGAATACCCAAGACTCTGCAGGATTGGTATGCAATGTCCCTCAGGTTAGACAGGGAAATCAACCCACCCAAAAAAAAAAACTCTTCCTAAAGGCCCTCCTAGGAGAGCTGTGGCCAGACAGCCTCTGACCAGATCTGCTGAAGATGCTCCTACCCAACCCACAAAAATGATAAAGTGCTATCATTGTGGCCAGGATTGTCATAGAGCAGCCAACTGTCTGGCTCCTGCACCTGTTCCACAAGCTTCACAACCAAGGCTGAGTACAGCCACCAGGGGTCAAAGAAATCTACAGAAGCCTCCAGACACTAGTTGGTTTGCTGAACACACTGTAGAAAGTCCTCTCCACACTGAAGGGAGCAATGAACTTCAGGCCCGAGTAATTCTCCCCAGAGAAGCCGATGAAGAAGATGACCCTATGGTGAGTGCTGCCATCACCTCTTTTACAGTCAAAGTGAAGTTGGTAGTGCCTGACATGGGGGTAAAAAGTTGGGACCAAAAATTTTGGGTCCCTTCCCTTTATCAAAAGTAATCAATTCAGTGACTATCCAACTTAGCATCTCTCGGTTGTTAGGTAAAATACACCCAGTATTCCATAGTAGCTTGTTGAAACCGGCTATTGGTTTCAATCTATGACCTGTACTGGCAGCTCCCCCCCAAACCTCTGGTAGTACAGGGCGAAGCACATTATGAGATAAAGAAAATCCTCAATTTTAGATTACACCAAGGACAATTACAATATTTGGTCCTATGAAATGGCTATCCTTTGTCAGAAGCTACTTGGGTGAAACGTTGGGATATACATGCAGATAGATTGATTAACCAATTCCATAAAGAATTCCCTGACAAACTGAAGGCAGAAGAGGGGGTTAAGGGCATCACATTAACCCCTGGTTGTGTTTTGTTTATTATCTCTTTTAGGAGGCGAATTTCTCAAGGGGGGATGCCTGTCAGCTTTGGAAGCCATATTCCATGCTGCCACATAGCCTGAGAAAGTGGGAGGGGGGTAATTTCAATTAAGTAGCTCTAAGTAGACAAAATGAAATTCTTCTGTTAATTCAAGGTCATTTAGTATGGCGCAGGATGAAATAAGGATCTTACTTTTAGATGGATCATGATTGGGCCGTGTGATGTGATGACGACTAAGGGGGGGATGAATTGGTAGTTTGGGGAATTGTGGAAAGCCCGAAAACGTTCAGATTTGGGATTCCACAGATGTGCCAGGTGCTATTCTAATAAAGGTACTTTTGAGATATATTTGTCTCAGAGTTACTGATTGGAATGGAGGTTTGTTGGAATGCTGACAGAGGCTCTAGAGTGGCTACATGGAGAAAAATCTTCCATAATGAAGTGAGCAACTTGAAGTGACTTGCTTTTTTTCCCCATCCTAGCTCTTTTTAAAAGCAGATTGTCTAGGTTGACCATTGCATTTACAGTGCATTTTCCCTCTCTCAGACCCTTTAAAGTGATGGAGAACTTTTGTGAAGGGCATAATTTAATTGAAAAACAAGCACATGAATAAGGATTGTGAAATCTTTTTTTCTCCCTTTCCAGTTCAGAATTAATAAGTCCAATTTATTACAGTTACTAGACAAATTAGTCCATTTGAATGCATATCACATCACCAGAGCTGCAAGAGGCTGCTTTATCTCAGTTCAGTGCCATTTTAGGAGAATCATAAAGAGTATCAAGGCAGCAAGAGAAACTCCCCTTGGGTAAGCTGTGCGTGGCCATCTGTTCTTAAATCAGTTCTAAGTTTTGAACTCCATCTTTGGCTCTTTTAAGGTTGTCCTTATGAATATCTTATTCTAATCCAAAATTTAGAGGTAAAAAAGAATTCCACAGATTTACCTGATGACTCTGTTTAAAAGTTCTTTGAAAAATATATTTCTTTTAAATTAAGTGTCTCTTATTATTTTTGTAAGCCATTTGTTGTAAAATTAATTACATGGCAATGCAGTTTACTCTCAGAGAGATAGCCATTTGGCAAAGAAATATGAGCAGGGTTCTACAGTTTAAAAGAAAAACAGGAAAGAATAAATTGGACAACTGTTCAACAAATGTCATTAAAAAGTTGGTGGGGAGTCATCATTTTGCTTAAGTTACAGTTTTAATTCATGTCATGATGAATTAGAATATACATTTCAATCTATTTGCCTAGAATGCAGAGAAATCTAATATTGTATGATGAAGGCCCCAAAAGGAACAGATCTAATCCCTCCCTGACTAATTAGAAGCTTCAATAGATTGGGTACTATTCTATGGGCATGCCAGGAGAAGTTGTGAATTTCTGTGGTTCACAACCATCTCTTTTCACATAACTAAAATATGTGGAGACATGTTCCTTTCAATCTGATATAGTTCTTTTAATGAGTGCTAACCCTAATTTTCCTCTTTAATCTGAACTCTGAAAAATCCATATATTTTCAACTCTACTAGGGATCACTGTTTCAATTCACTTTGTACCAAATCAAAGGTTATCTTGGATCGAGATTTCATTTGAAATGGATATAGAACACAACAAAAGATTCCTGTAATAAATGTGATAGCTGTATTTGGATCCAACCAAGTTTAGCAACTTCAAAGGACTTTCAAAAGCTTGACCTTTTTTTTTTTTTGGGAGCTTCATATATTCATATATTGCTTTTCACTTTTCACCTGCTTGAATTTTTAATATTAGATACATTTCCCTTTAAATTATTTTAAAATTATTTTAGATTGAATCATTCTCCTTCCTTTGTAAAGCAATAAGGAAGCCACTGTTTCTTGGAATGAGAAAAGGCTTGTTGCCCTTAATCTGCATTCACAATTTATGGAAAGCATTATCAGCTACCAGGCATTATATAAAAGCATCAGTAAAAAAAATGGAATATCCTATTGATGGTGAATATGGCCAGATAAATATCAACATTGAATTGAAGGCAGTCCCCAAAAGTCTACTCTAAAGCTTATATAATTTCAGTTGTGATATTTGTTAAATCTGCTCCATAAGTAGCAATACCTGAATACTCCATATTAAATACTCCATATCTGAAGGCAGAACAAGAAGCCATAGATGGAAACTAATCAAGGGGAGAACCATCCTAGAATTTAGAAGTAATTTCCTGACAGAATAATTAACCAGTGGAACGACTTGCTTCCAGGATTGTGGGTGTTCCATCACTAGAGATTTTTAAGAAGAGGGCAATCTTTTGAGTAGATCTTGCTTCTAAACATTTGACCAGTTTATGTTTGCCCATCCTATCCTTAATCTTAACCCTTCATATACTATGGATTCCCTAATGAGTGTTTTATATAGTATTTTCTCATTTACTTTTTTACTTTTATCTGTTTACATAGAGGCTTATACATAGAGATTTTTCCATCTGCTTATCTCATCTAGATTTCCTTTGACAGATGGCTCATTATAGAGCATCTGCTTTCTTTCCTAGGCAGTAGATTATAGAAATACACAGGATAACCTAGTTTCCATGGTATCCAGGGGGATTTATACCAGGGGATTCCAACCTTGGCAACTTTTAAGCCTAGAGGACTTCAACTTCCAGAATTCTGGGAGTTGAAATCCTCCAGGCTTAAAGTTGCCAAGGTTGGAGACCCCTGATCTATAGGTCTCAAAAGAAAATTTGGTTATCCACTCTCTCCAACTATTTCCTCATTAAAGAGGATTAACTTGTGTGCATGTTTTTAAATGTAAATGTTTTTACTTAACTATACTGGAAATAAGTACCGTGTTTCTCACAAAATAAGGCCGGGCCATTTCCCCCCCCCAAATGGCTAGGCCCTTCTTTTGGGGGTGGCTTAATTCCCCCCCTTGCATCCTCGGGTGGCCGGGCAGCAACAGCTTGGATGTTGACCTCCGCGTTGGTGGGGCACTTCGTATCAGGAGACCTTCCGCCACTGTTGCTTTCCCTTCTCCCTTGCTGCCGCGGCATTTAGAGCAATGCTGTGGCATTTGGCGCAGCCATGTATGGCCAGCCAGGGCTCCTCCCTTCATCCCATCAGGGCCGCACCAGAGCCGTGCGGGCTGGGCAGAGCCAGGAAAGGGAGCTGCCGGTGCACTCCCGCCTACCAAGCAAAAGAGCCGGGCTGACCCGAGCTTGGCTTCCTTCCCAAGTCCCTCCAGCACGAACCCAAAGGAGCCACCAAGAGAGGTTGCCCGAGGCGGTGATAGCGCCCACCTGTCCATGGACAGGGAGGCGAGGTGATGGCAGCGCTGCTTCCCTGGCCGGTGGAGAGAGCCCGAACCGCCTGCCCTTTCCACCCCTCACCCAGCCCCTCCCCGTCCCCACGCATCTCCAAATGCGCCAGCAGCTCCAAACGCTGCAGCGGAACGGGCATCAGGCAGAGGCACTGACTCGGCGGGTCTCAGCTCGGAGGAGGACGCGGCGCAGGTCATCGCCTTTCCTCCCTGTCCACGGATGGTTGGGCGCTATCACTACCTCGGGGCGGCCTCTCCCTGTGGCCCCTTCAGGTTCAGGCTGGAGGGACTTGGGAAGGAAGCCAAGCTTGGGTCAGCCCAGCTCTTTCGCTTGGCAGGCGGGCGTGCACCTGCAGCTTGCTTTCCCGGCTCTGCCCAGCCTGCACGGCTCTGGTGCGATCCTGACGGGATGAGCAGAGGGTCCAGTGGGGAGGCACTCGCTGCCTTGGTGAGAGCTCTGCCGCCGGGCAGGAGGTCCCGCCTGTCAGCTGCACTGGGCACCCCAGGCAAAGCTCTTTGCACTCTGCCCGGCACCAGGCAGGGATGGTGGCTGGGCGCTTCTCCCGGGGTGGGCCGATCCTGTGCTGCGGCCCCAGGAGATTCGACTCCCGACATGGGGTTGGGCTGCCCTCTCAGGCAGGGGAGGCTTTGTCGTACCGGTAGTAGGGTGTCGTTTTTAAAAGAATCGGCTTTGCCTTTGAAGGCAAAGGGAAGGCGGTGACAGGAGCTCCTGAAACCGAGTGTCTCCACTGGGCTCTGGTTGCAGGGAGGAGCCCTGGCTGGCTGCACATGGCTGCGCCAAATGCCGCAGCATTGCTCGAAACACCATGGCAGCAAGGCAGAAGGGAAAGCAACGGTGGAGGAAGGCCTCTTGATACGAAGTGCCCCACCAACGCCAAAGTCAACGTAGGCAGCACCATATCCGGGTATGCAACAAAAGTACTTCCTAATGGCAAGGCCCCCCACCATTTCCCCCCATTTTGCATGTTTAATATAGGCCTTAATTTGGGGGGAGGGGCAATTTGATTTTATGCCAATAAAACATGCTGGGCCTTCCTATTGGTGGAGGCCGTATTGTTGGAGAAACACGGTAATTCAAACATTCAGTAGTCTGAATGTTTAGAATGAAAAGTTATGCCATGATGTGCAGTATATTTACCTAATGTAAAAATATTTAACAGTAATTAAATAGCATTATTCTGCTCAGGAAGTAATAAGTTATGTGCTTTTTGATTTTGCTCTAAATTAAGTTTGTGATGTTACCTTATCAGATAGATATAGCTATATAATAAATGAATGTATACTTAGTTAAGAAAGCATTATTTCATTTTGTATGGTATTTTGGAAGAAGGGCAGACATATTCATCACACTCAGATTAACTGTTGCCACCAGGCTTGTAACATAAGCTTGCTGTGCACTGTTTATCTTTGGTCCACATCTGACCCTCAGTAATCACTTGTGCCTCCAAATAGGTATAACACACAAAACGGCCAAACTCCAATAAAGCATCTTGACAGAGAGACCAAACCAGGTGAGGGTAGCCAATGGTTCTTCTGCTCTCAGTGAGATAGGGGTTTGTCTATTCCAGCATGTGAAGATTAGCTCTGGCAGATTGAGTGGATAAGACTAATCAACAGTTTTACAGTCATGAAGCAGGTCCAGCAGCATTGCCGAGTGCTAAGAACACAACAAGACACTTAGATGTCCCAGTCATTCATGACACCAAGGAAGATCTCCTGCTGTTAGGATACACTTTTGTGGGAAAGACATATTTGATGTTCCTGCACTTGGTATATTTGAGGTGAAAGAGCACTGTTTTGGTCATTTATTATTAGAAACAGCCATATTGATATATATCCCTTACCTTTGACCTTTTTCTCCACTGCAAGGTTAGAAAACAGAAAGCCTGAATGTTGAGCCTGGCCTTTCATGCTGTTCTTTCTGAAACACCAAACCTATAATTCCTCTTGAAATATCAAGCCTGGATTTATTCTTTTGAGACCTTGCTGGGCCTAAAACATAACAGAAGTTACATCTTGATCTTCTCTTTGATGGTTGCTGATGGTTGTGTAGATGAGTCTTTCTAAACCTGGAGTTGTCCAGATAGGTTGAGCGTCAATTTTCAGAGTTCTCAGTCATTATAGTTGGCTCTGCTGGTGGAAAAACTGGTAATCTGATGTTGGTGTGGGTGTATGAAAATTTGTATATGGTTAACCTAATTATAATTATAATCTAATTATAGAATATGTATAGAGAAACACATGTATCAGTGGTGGGATTCAAATTTTGTTACTACTGGTTCTGGGCGTGGCTTGGTGGGCATGGCAGGGGAAGGATACTGTAAAATCTCCAGTCAGAGGTAGGATTTGCTGGTTCTCTGAATGACTCAAAATTTCCACTACTGGTTCTCCAGAACTGGTCAGAACCTATTGAAGACCACCTCTGACATGTATATATATTATTCATAAGTTTAAAGAAGTATAATAAAATGAAGGATAGCCATTTCAGCTAATTAATTATAATATATAAGATATCAGATATGAAAAACAGATTGTATGGCTGGTCTGAGAGCACACTTAGTGAATGTAGTAATGCAATTCTTTAGAGATCTTCCTGGTCTGGCATGTCATTTGATAACTTTATTTTATGTCAGGCAAAATCTTTTCATTCTGTCTTTTAATTTTTGTATTTCTGCTTGTATTGTTAGTAGTTCAGTCTCTGTTCCTTTTTTAAATTGTTATTTCATCAGTTTATTTTATTGTGTTCTATTTTTGTATGGCAACCTAATAGGTTGTAGCAAAAAAGTAATTAAAAAATTAAAAAGAAAAACAAAATGTGTAGTTGGCACATTTGGGAAGCAATTTTTCTTGGAAAAGGAATGGAAAAACTTTATCTTTGGATTCCTATGCAAGTGATGTAAGCAACAGTTTATGTGTTTAAGCTACTTAAGTTGAGTTTTGAGTTATTGTAAAATAAATCTACACTAGTTTACAGAAAAGACACAGTCTTTAAAAAATTAAGATAAATTAGTCTGTGTTCCTATATATTTCTGTGAAGAGTTTAGCATCTTTTTCATGTATAATTTGTATTGGTTTTTAGAAATATAAATACAAAGAAAAATTTAAAAATAGTGGAAAATTAAGAAGAGGAGAGGGACAAGAAAAGAAATATAGTATAAAGGGAGAAAAGGAAAGAAAAGGGCATCAAAGCAGAGGTGGTATTCAGCAGGTTCTGACCAGTTCTGGAGAACCGATAGCGGAAATTTTGAGTAGTTTGGAGAACTGGCAAATACCATCTCTGACTGGATATTTTACAGTATCCTTCCTCTGTCACGCCCACCAAGTCACACCCACAGAACCAGTAGTAAAATTTTTTGAATCCCACCACTGAAAAGGTTTAAGATATTTTAAGTCACTGCTTAAGACCTGTGAAATCATTCCAACCTTATCCAAAGATCACAAGGGAACAAACATGTTTCTCCAGATAATATTTGGTTACCTTTATTCAGCATTAATTGTTTGAGTCAAACTGGTGAAGAAATTAAATAACCTAGAAGATTATTTGTAGTCCATCTCTGCTCTACTATGTAAAACAGACTTCAACTTAGCACTGACCCCAAAAGCATATACTATGAACTCATGTTTAGCATAGTGTAAATCAAATTGGAGAGCACAGAGTTGACAGGGATAGAGAGCAGAAGCTGAAATAGTGATATGAAAAAAGGAAAAGGTGAAGAAAAGAAGATTAACTTCAGAGTTAACTCCATATTTATTAAAGTTAACATTCAAGAGCAATTAGTATAGCATAATTGTCTAATCCGGAGTTTCTCAACTTTAACAACTTTACGGTATGGATTTGAAACCCCAGAATTCCTAAGCAGCTATTACCCATCTAATCTGTTGCTTGAACATGCAGGTCTACAATCTTTCATGATTTGAACTTCTGAATTCCATTTTTACAACAATATATATTATAGTGCTTGATGACTAACTAACAATGCACAAATAACCTGTAAAAATAATATATAGGTGTTATACATAGCTTTTATTTTCCAGGACCTATTTTAAAATATTAAAAGGCAGCTTTTCCATGATGTGATCTATTCTGCAGTGCAACATTACTTAATCTACAGGCAACCTAGACCTTATTATAAGAATTTTATTATTTTACTTCTAGGTTTACATTTCCAAATAATTAACTACAAGGCTAAATTGTAAAAATTTATTCAGTCACAAATCTACTGTTATGAAACATTTAATTAAACTTCATTGTGAAATTAATTGGAAAGGCTTACATTTTATTTTTTCTACAGATTTTGCATGTACTATTTGTTACAGCTGTAGTTATTATTCTAATTATTATTCTTTTCTTTCTGCCACAGGCAAATGGTTTAATTATGGGATTATATTTCTTGTTTTAATCTTGGATCTGAATATGTGGAAGAATCAAATATTTTACAAGCCACATGAATATGGTCAATATATTGGTCCTGGACAGAAAATTTATACTGTGGAAGACTTAGAAAGCTTAAAGGACCTCAATAGAACCAAACTGTCTTGGGAGTGGCGGTCAAACAACACAAACCCTTTGACCAACAGAACCTATACTGAAGATGATATGTTTCTACATAGCCGATACATTGGTGCAAGCCTAGATGTCAAATGCTTGGCCTTCATTCCGTGTTTGTTAGCATTTGCTTTGTTTGGATTTTTCATCTGGTTCTTTGGGCGTTTTCACAAAACTGATCAAGGCATGGAAAATCTTAACAAATCATACACACAAATGAAAAGGAAATCACCATCTGATATGGGAATGACACGAGAGAACACACAGGTATTAGCTGAGGAGCCTTTAAGCTCTGAAGATCCCCATTTGATATGTATCAAGTCTGACTTGAGTGAGATTGTCTTTAATTCCTCACTCTTAACATCTGAAAATCTTAGCTCCCATCTAGATGATCAGCCAAGTCCATTGCAACCAATAAGGGAATCCACGGTACCAAAGAATAATCCTTTACCTAATAAGTAATAACATCCCTCTTGGAAACAGTAAAACAAAGAAATATTGTGAGATTTCACTGAGGTTTTTTTTTTTTGTAAGTGACAGTTCATAGTCTTTAGAACAGGAGAAATATACCAATGGTGCTCAATATGCTTTTTTTCTATGGCATTGTTTTCTACTGATATTATAATGTCTGTGCCTACTGTATTATAGTAAACATTCCTTTATAGATTGCTTCTAATAATTGCAATAGTGAACTAGATGATTTCTTGCAGGTACAAAATGCTGCTTTGGTGGTGCCTTCAAACATTTAATTCAAGCATATAGAAAAAATATGTGTGTGTCCTTATTAAGTATTCAAACATCGTTTCAAACAAAATGATTTAGGACTTGGCCAGAGAGTGTTCTTTCCTTCAACTGAACTTGATGGTTTTTTTCCCAGACCTATTTCTGTATCTTTAGATAATAAAGACATGTGCAGCAGCAGAGCAGACTGCTTTCTGTCGTGATGATAAAATCTATGGAAGATGCCATGTATCCAACAGAAGGTTACTAGATAAGGAGAAGTTTGTAGCATAAAAAACCTTAATTCTTAAAAAGGAAATCCAAAGTGCTTTTTTCAAGAGGCAACTGAAGCTCCTTGGATAAAAATTGAAACGTCTTCAAAGAAAAACAAGAAAGTCCAGTTGCCTCTGAAAAAAGCACCTTTGGGACAATCATAACCTGGATGACTGAGAATCTCTAAAGACTCTTAAAAAGGAAAGGTTTCCAATAAATAACAGCCATGATAGTGACTTTATGTTACTGATTTAGATAGTGATTGACTTTAATAATTAGATTCTAAAGCTAAGACAGATTCATAATTCTGTAGAATCATAGTTATAAGGTAACATGACTTTTAAACATGTAACTTTCTCTAGTAGTAATTGGAATTCGATAATGATAACTAATTAGATCTTTATACATAAAGTCAAAATTCTACTTAATTAAAGAAAAATCTTCACCTGTTTAAGAGAAAGAAGATAAAAAGCAATACTTGTGGAACAACTAGATATCCAGATGAAATCTATGCAGTGCCAATATTCATAATATTGGGGATATTAAGGATAATAGGACTCTTTTTGCAGAATTTGATACTGCAGTATAAACATGAATTAGAAAGTTAAGTTTCAGTGATACTCGGGGAAAGGCTGTGGAACAGGAGTTGTGAACAAGAGTAAATGCATGAAATCAAACAGCGTTTTCTTACCTTGAAGAATTAACATTGTATTCACTAATTAAAAAGATTCCAATGGAGACATGGAATTAAATATTGTATTTGGTTTTTTTTGTTCTTTCTTTGATTTGGATTGGTCAGATTAATTTATGATACGGCCTTCTGCAGTCTTTATATCCCCAAACACTTAAGGTGTCTTAACTGTAAACTTAAAATTGACTATAACAATTATTATTTTTAATCATCTGCTAATATTTGCATATTTTGCTTGCTTTCAAAAAATTTTCCATAGTAAAATCATGGCTGAACTACACATTGACTGCGTCAGTGTTGAGAGCTAAATTTATTCACCATTTGGTAGCAGATAAAGCTATATCTAAAGCCAATAGCAGATTGATATTGTGCTTTGATATTTGCTGCAGCAAAAGAGTTTGAAATGCTGCCATAATGTTCTTGCAACACTGATGTAATGTCAGAGCTTGTAAATGATGCACTATGATAGCTGTGCTCCATTTTAAGCATTTCTCTGCTGGCACAGAAAATCTGGGCATCAGGCTATTAGGATCATAAATATTACTGGCTGTTGGAAATAAAGTGTGCAAATGCATCAAGGTCACAGTTATCCCACTTTGCCTTCAAAATGTTTAATATTTTATCAGGAGAAAATTTTAATCAAAATGTTTATCCCTTAGATTCTGCAACTCTCATTAGTGTTTGGTAAGTATTAACTTATTCAAGCAGTAAAAAGGATAATCCACATTGGCAATCCAATGATCGCTGGCTATTTAATTCCTGTCAGATCTGTGTATCTGCCATTCTTCAATGGAAGAAGGGGGGAGTTGGTACAAGTAATCCTTTTTGATGTAACCTGAATATCTTAAGTCTTGTATTGAATCTGTATAACTTGCACATGATATACAACTGGGGGATTGGAGCCAGATGTCTGGAAACTTGTCACCTCTTGAAGAGACAGCAAGAGAAGAAGGGACCATAAAAATTCCAGCTCTGAAAGAAACTTTCTGGGAAACTTTTCTAAGATATGTTCCCAGAAAAGTGGGGGGGGGAGGGGAATTAACATGTTGTTTCTTTGTTTGACACATCAGAATAACGGGAGGGGTTCTAACTCCCTTTATTTATTACTGTATGCCTGGAAGCATCTTAGATTCTGCTTTGACTAGTACCTAGATCACTTTCTTTCAATAAAGAATTCCTTTTGAAGTACCTAGCTTTCAGAAGTTCATTCTTATTGGTTGAAAGGGAAAAGTCCGGTGCTTACAATTCCTTGTTGGAAAACAGAAATTTGCTTTTGCTATGCGGCAAATATTACTGTTTTTTTCTGCAATATTTTTTATCCACAATATGTTGGATGAACAATGCAGCCAATTGGTTCTAGTAGTTAAGGCACCAGATACCAAGAGACTGAAGTCTAGTCCTACTTCATACATGAAAGCCAAACTAGGTGATTTTGGACTAGTTACTATCTCTCAGCCCACATCAGGTTCAGGCGATAATCAATAAAGAAGATGGCGTTGCCCAATTAGGAAGGTGAGGCTCTCACTCTTGCTGGTCAATCGATCACGAGTGGAACTCTCACCATTTTCCTACCCGATTGAAGTATATAATCAGTCAAAAATAGATTTACAGGTCATCCTCGATCAAAATAACTCTGTTAAGTTGCTGCCGACATCAATTATTGCCATAAAGCGACTGATCCTGTGACTGAGGCCGGGTCCCGGAGCACTGACCATCTATAAAAACTGCTACCTAAACAGCTGTCTACACCAGTGATCACCTGTGATCGGCTGGTCCCCCGATGGAGGTCCTGATCTCAGAGCGCAGGTGTTCCTATTTTACCTAAAAGCATTAAAACCAAAGCCCGTTGAGTGTTTGTTGTGCTACAGGCAATATATAATTAGCTCTGACGTTGGCAGAGCTCCAACAGCTGATTTTTTTTTATGGCTAAGCACCTTCCCTGCCTTCTCCATAGCCCTACTGATTCACGTAGCAGCCTAATCTCTAAGATCACTGACAGAAGACAAGAAGATCCATGAGAAGACCTGGATCCCTAAGATTGCTAATTAAAGATCTGAAGTATCTGAGAGAAAATTAACCTGCCAAAAGACCTTCATCTACACTTTCATATATTATGCCCTCTTTCTATACCCCCCAGGAGCCATTCAAACCAAACCTTCTCTTCTTTCTGCCCTACACCCCCCATTATTCTCTTCCTTCCATAATTTTTTTCTCAATATAACTCTGTTTAATTGATTAACTGATCTTAACTAATTGATTAATTAATTCTACAATTATTTATCATGAGTGATTAATAGATTATTATAGATTATTAGTGACTAATGGTTATTGTTTAGTTTGATTAACTGTTTTGACTATTAGTATGATTAGAATGTTTCGTGTAAATTAGTGATTACTGTAATTAATTGACTAGTGTGTTTAGTGATTAGTGTAATTAATTATTAGGGTGATTATTGATTAGTTAAATTAATTGACTAGTGTGATTAGCATAATTGTTTGGTGTGATATTGCTTTATTGATTACCATAATATCTTGTTTGATTGAACACCCCAATCAACAAACCATCTCAACAGACTCATCATGCCAGGAATCCGATGTCAAACCACAACCTAAAAAGAAAGAAATCCCTACTAATAAACCACAAGACCCTTTAAAGGATAATGAAGATTACATCCTTCTGACAACTACACTCACCACAATTCTTTAGTATTACCCAAGCAAATGGCTCTATTCCTAAAATCATCCGCCAATGCGTTTCCATATTTCTATCCACCATGCAGATCCAAACTAGACAAATACATTTCCCTGTTCGAAAGAGTTGATACCATAGAAACATGTATAACATCCCTTGACATCCCTTGATTGCAGCATCCCTGGACACTATACAAGCAAGATTAACAAACCTTGAAAAAAAGACACAACACAAAAAAATGAACGTTAAACAACTACAAACCATATCTCTACCCAACAACCACAACCAAAACCCAATCCACAAAAAACCACAAATTCTGCAAATATTGATATCCCCATCCTCATGAAAGAAGCCATTGAGCATGAATGGAAGTGACCAAATGCCATTTTATTTGGTCTAGGGGTCAGTGACGATGATTTCACTAACATCTGCAACATCATCAGAGACTATCAAGCGTCAACCATCTCCCTGATGAAATACTTTATATTTTCCGTGTCAGTCCAGAACTCAAAAACAAAGATGTCTTGATGGCCTGACGCCTCCGCAGGGTCGTTTGCAAAAATGAATCAAACAAATATAAATTCATTTTCTCAATATATTCACTCGCAAAGAGCAACAACAACCATAAGAACCTTCATTCTCACCCTGATCTAACCTTACAGCAACGTATACGATCCCATGAACTACACTCTGAGCTCAAAAGACTACATGAATTAGGTAATACTAATCTATACATTGACTACCATGCAGATTGTATCAAAAGCAAGAGCCACACAACCTATGTCCTAATAACCATCACCCAAACATCCAATGTTATGGATGCACACCCCTTTTTCCTCCAGACCCACTACTTCATATCTTAAATGCAAACAATGCTAGAAGCCTTGCAAAAATGCATGAATTCCTCATTTCCTCATCTTACTAAGCACAGCCACATTTGACATTATATTTGTCTGTGAGACATGGTTGAATGCATCTTTCCCAGACTCCGTTATCACTGTAAGAGAATATCAGTCTGATCACAAAATTCATAGAGGAGGTGGAGTTGCTATATTCTATAAAAAGTCTCTAAATCTAAAAAAGATTCAAATTATACAAGAGCTTGCTCTTCCTGAGACCATCAACTATGAACTGTCCTTAAATATTTCAACCCCTTGTCTATGTCCATCATATTTACCTAAGCTAAACAAACTAAGTACCTTGTCTGACAGAATTGAAAGCATAGAATCATAGTAAAAAACATAGAAAAAAGTTCACAATATCATAAGCAACTCAAATACAACAACATCTCTCCTGAAGATATCATTGAAATAACCAGAGATGGCCCTGAGTTCAAATACAATGGTGGCTCGGTGGCCCCTAGATTTTGTAGAGTTGTTTGCAAAAATGAGTCCAGCAAATGTATATTCATTCATACAATAAACGCCATTGCTAAAACCAATCCCACCCATAACAAACTTTGCTCAAGATCAGACTTATCCATACTGCAAAGAATCTGCTCCTGTGAACTCTGCACAGAACTCAAAAAACATCTAGACAATGGAGAGAAGGACCTATACATTGACTACCATGCTGATTGTATCAAAAGTAAATCACACATCCCACAACTCTGCATCCAATCCTACCTCATCCAATTCACCATCACTCAAAACGAGGCATGCACACCCCTAACTACCTCAATTCCAACTACAACTGGTCTTAAATGCAAGCTACTCAATGCAAGAAGCCTTGTAAATAAAATACCTGAATTTCTCTTCTTACTAAATACGGCTAAATTCAACATCATATTTGTCTGTGAAACATGGCTCAATGCATCTCTCTCTGACTCCATTACCACAGTAAGAGACATTAGGAATATAAGTCACCTAACAGGTATTTGGGTTAGAAATATATAAACCAGGAAAACATTTTAATACTGTCTCTTTTAGGGAATGCAAGAGCATGCAATTGGGTGTGATTTCTCAAATGGCCATAAGATGAAGCCAGAAACCTGGGTTTTTTAGTCTGAGTCTCAGAAGAGAGTGTGAGTGTATCTCTGTTTCCTTCTGTTGGAAAGTATTGCCGTTTCTCCATTTCTTCTGATTGACTGATATTACTGGATTTAATGTAAGTCTGTTAATGAACTGTTTTTTGACACTGGACTTTGATATTTGAATTATCCCTGGATTGAAAACTGACTGATTTACTTGTGAATGGCTTTGGATTGCTTATTTTGGACTTTGCTTAAACCTTTCTGGAAGTAAAAACCTACATTTACTGTACAGTGTATCTGTGTACTGTGGGGTCTGGTTTTTTTGAACAGTTTGTATCCTTCTATCAGTTTAAGTCATGGGTTTCATCATGCCAGGTTTCTGTAATTGCAACCATATCATATCTATCTTCATGTATTAATAGTTCAGGTTCATCCTGTTTGTTCCCCAAACTTTGTGCATTTATATATAGGCACTTGAGGTTTTTAAGTCTGATGCTGTGTTTACTGTCCACATAACCTGTGTTGTACCTGACTGCCCCTACTTTTTGCCACTGTTTGATGAATACACATGGAATGGCACTCTCTATTAAATGCTTGGTTTTGTTCGACAGCAAAGTTGATAATCTTAGCTCCACAAACATCTATGTTACATGCACTGGTATCCTTATTAATTTTAAATTGCTGGGGACAGAAATGTTCTGTATCCATTAATTCTCTGTCCCCGCTGTTCAGTTTAAATGTTCATCCAGAAAATCTGTGAATTTAATGCCAAGTAACCCAATCTCTTTCTTTGATGGATGCAAACCATCTCTTTTGTATAGTTTTTCATAGACATGATGTCTACCAGCTGTAGACCTCATGACTAACAAAACCGAAGCCTTCCCTTTTACACTACTCCTTTAGCCACACATTAAACTCCACTATACGCTTTCCCTTTTTGTTCCTTGTATACTGGTAGAACCTCTGAAAAGATAAGCCTACAGCCCATACTACTAAGTTCATACTCCAAGCTCTGGAAGTCCCTCTGCACAGAAAGTACATCTTTTTGTCTGACCCTCACTCTAGGTATGCTTCCTATGTCTCCTATTTGGTATTTGAGTTTCTCTTTCTTGCCATCCCTCCTTACTTTATTATTTGACTTGATTTCTAGGGGTTTTTGCTTGGAACTAGGTCCTGGAAATCCTAAAGATTGGTCATCCTCCCCCCTCAATTTTAATTTAAAGCCCTCCTGATAAGTTGAGCCAGTCATTTTCCAAAAAACATTATTCCCAGTCTTTGTGAGTTGCAGCCCATCCCTTGCCAAAAGCCCAACATGGAGGTAGTGCAGACCATGGTCCAGGAATCAAAGTTTTTTGGGTGACACCAACCTTTTATTTATTCCTTCAGCAACACTTCTAGATAGAAAAACAATTGGATATCCATTATAGAAGTAGGAAAGGTAATGAGAGAAAAGGGGATATATGGAGATAGAGATGGTTCTTAGAGGGAGAAAGGATGGGTTTGTGTACCTGTTAATGTACAGATCTCCTGAAGAATGTTCTTGAAGCTAATTTGTTCTAGTTGTAATCACTGATTTCTGACATAGTGGACATCCTTGAGAAATGTAAGTGTCATAAGCACGTCAGTAAAAGGAATTTCACAATGTGTTCAGGAAGTCAGAGATTCAAACAGAGATGCAAATCTGAGACCTCATCCAAGAGTATGTCAACCCTGAGCTTAGAAAAGGTCTCCCTGCCTTTCTGTTTCCTTCACATTATCCCGATCATAGTTCTCACTTGATATGTCAGTCAACTTACTATTATATGTAATTGCATGCTTTATTATCTTCAATTATTGCACTATGATTTAAGCTTTTTTCCCATCATCGTGCAAGATTTGAGGGTTGACACACCTAACCATTGTTTTACTTTATAGCTAGAATTCCAAGGGTGACTCTATGTGGGCATGGCAGCATTATTACAGAATAATTTCCACAAATGAATCTTTCTCAGAATCATCTACCAAGAGCAGGGGGTGTCAAACTTGATTTCATTGAGGGCTGCATTGTTTCCTTATTTTTACTTCCTTCCTCTTTTGTCTTTCCTCTTTCCCTTTCTCCTGTCTTGTCCCTTCTTGCACGCTCAAATGCAAAAGGGGAGACTTTTCCCCTTTTCTTTTGTTTTTAGTTTGATAACCCTCTGCTAGCAAAACTGGAGCCCGGGGTGCCACATGCAGCCCTGCATCCCATTTTCAGCTGCGATGGCCTCCTGCAGCCCTTTGCCAATGAAAACAGAGCCGGGGGAGGGCGCATGCAGCCCTGCCCACACTGTTTTTGGCCACAACTGCCCCCTGCAGCCTTCCAGCGAAAATGGAATTGCCTCATATTCATCCACAGCAGCCTTTCATACCCCTGTGCCAGCAAAAACAAGAACTCGAAGGGGGCATGCGCAGCCCTCTGATCTTTGTTTTCACTGGCAGAGGGCTGCAGAAGGCCACCACAGTTGAAAACATTTCATGGGGGATGCTTTCACCCCCTGAGCTGTTTTTGCAGGTAGAGGCACCACTGGCTGGTCCTTCGTTGTTTGCAGGCTGGCCTCAAGGGCCAGATCTAAGCACTTTGCAGGCCAGTTTCAGCTCACCGGCCTTGAGTTTGACACCCCTGATCAAGAGGAAGCAAACATTTGGATCCAATCCAATGCATTTAGTGAAACTGAGTCAGTTGATATACTGCATTGCCACTGTGGAATAATCAAGATTACTTCACATACTTATCCAGGTTTATTTTCATTTTTTGAATTATACTAATGCCACTGTAACACAGCCAGTCATTTTCTAATGGTTTTATCTGGCTTTTTCTGCTTTATCCTGCAATTTCAAAAACATCTCAGAAAATCTAAGTATTCATAGATTTTTTTCTATAGTAGGCATAGAAAAGAATCATGATTTGAAGATGACTGTAAATAGTTGTCACCAATGCCTTTTTATTGCTTGGAGTCATGATACAGTTATGTTATTCCTGTTAATGGGAAGAATATTATGTAATATAGTATTTTGAAATTGAATAATTAAGGCTTTAGGTTGCTGAAATTAATCAGTAAAACAGTCTTGGTATGTTCAGGCTTAGTTCATTGATTTCAGGAAAATCTGAATAATTGTGGAGTCAGATAAGCAACAAAGGCTAAATATATTGACCATTTTAATGAGCTTCTATTAATTGAAGAGCCTTGGGCATCAAAACTTTGAACAACAGTTCTGTAAATCACTCTCATTTGTAATTCTTGTACTCTGTTGGCATCCAAGAAGCCAAACAGATTTCTCAGCTAAATTCCTCCTTCAAGTTTTTCTTTTTCTTTTTAAGTACATTTAGAAAATTCAGGAGTTAGTTGTCGTTATATACTGGTAGTAGCACATTTTGACGCTTTCCATACATAAATTCCATGACACCTAATAAGATTCATCTATGCTTTCCTTCCTGAAGCAGAATGTCAGCTTTTTCACAACTAATTGCTCACATACTAATAATAAATTAGAAACTAATCTTTCCACAATATTGCTTTTAATCAAATTGGACTTCTGTACATAATCAGCACTTGACTGTTGTTATAGATAGCTATCATTGGTATTCGGTATGTATGTTTCACTGAAAGTTATTAGCTGGCAGGAAAATGCTGTATTGAAATGTTCACACTGAAAAACTCTGCTGCTTGAAGAATTTGTGGATAAAACAGAAAAAAATGCCTGTAGCAGCAGTTGTTTATAGACAAGCATTTGAAAAGCACATGTACAACAGTGTATCAATATGTACATTTCTTCTGCAAATCTTTCTTTTTCATAATTCATAATGGATTGTTACATGTGTTGGACCTTTGAAATAGTCCAAACAAGAAGCATAATATCTGTAGTTTCTGCTATCTTTTTTTTCTCCAAAAGTTTTATTATTTTTTGACCAACATACACAAACACAACATAAAAACATCAAGCCATCTTCCCCTTATGTACATACAGTGTGTCGGCTGGTTTACAAATTGTTTTGTGTATCCACTTCATAGTCATCACTTACAATTACTTGTATATGTTCTCATATTATCTATCAAATATTCCTAAATGCATTAATATCATTCTTACCAAACATTTGACTATACCATTATTCATTCATGTTCTGCAAGATAATCCATATTTAAGTTGATTTATTTTATGACAATTCATATTATCATCCCAAATCTATCCCATAGTTATATTATGACAATACATCTTTATATATTCTTTATATTCTAAAGTTCTACATATTTCATTACCATATTTTATTGTTTAACCATTGATAAAATAAACCCCAAATCTTATAAAATTGTTTATCTTTTTGTTCTCTGATTTCAAATTTGAATCTACTCATTTCAGCACATTCCATGATTTTCTTAATAACTTCCTCCTGCGTTGGTATTTTCTCATTTTTCCAGTTTTTAGCAAATACAATCCTAGCTGCTGTTAATACAATCAAGTATTTCAATTCCTTACTGTATATTTTAGGTAAAATTCCCAATAAAAATATCTCTGGTTTCAAGTCTGTGTGTTTTTTTGTCATTTTTTCCAACCATATGTGGATTTTAGTCCAATATCTTTTAGCATCTGCACACGTCCACCACATATGGTAATATGAGCCAGGTATCTGATGACATTTCCAACATTTTTCAGATTAGTTCTTGAACATTCTTGCTATTCTTGTTGGAGGTAGGTTCCACCTGTAAAACATCTTATACAAATTTTCTTTATATGCTCTTGACATTGTCATTTTAGAATTTTGAGAGCACAATTTTTGCCATTTCTCTAGATCAATCCCTTATCCAATTTTTCCCCCCAAACAATCATTGTTTCTTTAACTCATTCTTCTTCTAGCTTAATTTCTCATAAATATCCATACAATTTTTAATCACCTTTTCATCAGTACCTGTCAAAATCTTATCTAAATCTGTCAATTTATCATAAAAACCTTCTGTTTTGGAATCTTTGTCATATCTAGAGCATATTTGCGCATATGAAAACCAATTCATCTTTATACCTTGTTCCTCTAGTTTTTGCATAGATTTAAGTTCACCCTTTTCATTCAGTATTTTACCATATCTAACTATTTGTTCCTTTTTATATGTTATAGGATAAGAAAATGCTTCAATAGTCGACAACCAGACTGGAATTTTCAAATAACATTGCCTTTTAGTCTTCTCCCAATTTAACCACAAAGCCTCCCATATATAATGTCTTCTAAAGTACCCCTGTGTTTTAGTTCCCTTGTACCATAAGAAGGCATGCCACCCCAACAACAAATCATGTCCTTCTAATGCCATCAATCTAGTATTTCTTGATGTTATCCATTCCTTAACCTACAACAAATTTGTAGCTTGATAGTATAACTCCCAATTAGGCAGGCCAAATCCTCCTCTTATTCTAGCTTCTTGCAAGAGTTTTAGTTTTATTCTCGCTTTCTTTCCCTGCCATATATATTTCAACACAATTTTATTTAAATCTTCAAAGTAATCTTTTCCTAGCCTAATTGGAATTGTTTGAAACAAGTATAAAATTATGGATAATACGTTCATCTTGATTGTTGATATTCTTTCTCCATTCTCTGTGTAAAATCTTTTTCTTTTAATATAGTGTTATTTAACGTCCATCTAGATCTTCTTCTTTGTCCTTTCCATTTAATTGTCATTGGATTATGATCTGTCCAGCTACTTGTTTCAATATCAGTTTTTTGAAGATTAGCAATTAATTCTGTTGACATCCATATCATATCTATTCTAGACCATGATGAATGTCTGGTTGAATAGAAGGTATACTGTTTGGTCTTAGCGTTTCTTTCTCTCCATGCATCTTTTAAATTTATTTCATCTATCATTTTAAAAAAGGATCTTGGGAGAGTCTTTCTGCTTTTCTTTGTTGTTTTCTGTGTTGCATAGTCCAGTTTATTATCTACTATTCCATTGAAATTTCCCACCATACAGATATTAACATAGTCCAATTCAATTATTTTCATATGTAATTTTCTATACAATTCTTCTTGATTTTCATTTGGAGCATATATTGCTATTAGGAGTGTTTTCATATTATTGCCCATTATTTCCACCATTAAAAGTCCTCCATCATCATCTGTATGGATCAATTTCGTTGGAACAGCATCTTTGATGCATAAAACCACTCCTCTTTTCTTACATTGTGTCAAAGAAGTAAATATTCTCCCTAGCTTGGGCTGTATCAATAGTTGTTCAT
>BHEV01020912.1:0-23856 GCA_004319985.1 Emydocephalus ijimae
TGCTTGAAGAAGAGCAAGGAAAAATCCTTGACTTTGTCCTGCAAACCAGATATACGGTGGACACTATTTTGGCTGCGCAAGAGGGAGTTTGCGCTGTGATTCATACACATTGTTGCATGTATATCTCTGATTAATCTCCAAACATTACAGCTACTATACAGCATATGGAACAAACCCTGAATGAGAATCGATTACAATCGGAGGACGAGGGACTGGACATGTGGTCTGCACTTTGGTCCTGGTTGCCAGATGGTTCATGGATTTGTCACCTAATTGTTGGAGTGATATTGCTTTTTATACTTTCTCTTTGTGTATGCTGTTGTATCCAATGTCTCCCTGGACTTTTAGGAANTAGCAGCTCAGACGACTGTAAAAAATTCTGTGTAATTATTTTAATCCACAATGTGAATGCTTACTATGTACAAAATTCTCAATAAAAGGGAGCACTAGAATTTGCTCTGGGCTCCCATCCTGAGTACACCAGCCTGTGTCTCATTCTTTCCATGGGAGACCACCACACCAAATATTCCAAAATGTCCAACACGATTCTAACATTTCTCCTTAACTGTCTTTAGAAAAAAAAAATGCACTTGATCCTCATGAATAAGTTCTTGAAAATTATGTTCAGTCTTTCAGCTGTAGACATTGTGAAGAACTTATAGTCATTATTCAATAGTGATATTGGTGCAAAGCAGTGGTGTCCAGTCTTGGCAATGTTAAGACTTGTGGACTTCAACTATCAGAATTCCCCAGCCAAAAGCCCACAAGACTTAAAGTTGCCAAGGTTAGAAACCCCTGTTCTAGAGTTTCTTGTTAGGGTCCAGTCTTGTACCTCTTTATGTGTTACTGCTACGTCAGTCTCTTTCAAAATGTCTGACATCTCTGCCTGTAAGATAGAATTATTATGTCTGCTAGAGTTGAAAAGTTTCTTCTCAATACACTACAAAGCCAAGAATCCATCCGGTTAGGGAACTGTCCTGATTTAATATTTTTTTATATATATACAAAGCTGCTGAAACTTGCCTTATTATCATAACTGCTCTTAAATCCTTGGTAGATTTTGTTTTTCAAGTTATTCATCTTTTTTCTTTACAGAAATGTTGCATCCTTTATACAATTTAGAATAAAACTGATTAAACGTTTTTGCACAACAATATTATCCCTTAATACAGAATTTTCCTCTTGAAATTCTGTTATCATTTTCTTTTCTCTTTCTTTTCATAGTTTAAATGCCAGCCATTTCACTGAATTATTCACACATTCAAAATGATTTTTGTTTTACATAGTTCATTTTTATTGCCATTTATCTTATGAACACAGATAGCTGTTGCTGTAAAAGCTTAATTTGTTGGGAGATACTTATCTTCCCAGGAGATTTTTGAATTCTTTTTATCTCATCCAAAATACTTTGTGTTTTATCTTGCCTTTTCAAGTTCAACATTTAGCATTAGATCTTCCCATGCTATGTAGCATATCAGGCAGATGTTCAATATTATGTTATATAAACTAACTTCTGCTAAAAGCTTTATTTGTGCTCCAAACCATTTTTAATTCAGTGCTTTAAATTAAGTTCAAAAAATATTTTCTTTTAACAATTCTCCACTATTACTTCTTTCTGTAACAATGTTTCATTTAATCTATATCAAAAAGAACTAGGTTTTCCTTTATAAAGCAAACAGTTATGATCTGAAAAGTTATTTGGTAATAACTCTGTTTTATATATTTTAATAGCAAAATTCTGTTAAATCCTAATCATATCTATTATTGATAAATCTATGTCTTTCTGAAAAATAGATATACTTTCTTGAACTGCCATTTTTTATTGCCATATATCAACCAGACTATTTTTTTTAACCATAACTAGTTTTAATATTTGTCCCAGAAATTGTGTCTAGTTGCAGAAATCATTCCATTCCAATCCCCATCAAATGCCAGGTTTTCATAAAGAAAATCCTATCAGCCTCTACATAGGTTGCTTGTAGAGCTCCACTTTCCCCTCCCAGCACCATGGTCTATCATGGCATTTCCATCCCAATACATCTGTTCTTGCTTATCAGTCAGTACAAGTTCTGATTTTAGTTGTGGATTTATATACCAAAACAACTTCATTTGGTGTGTTAAATACTTTTTCCAATTTTTTTTATAAATTAAATATTTTATATCCTTTCTCATGAGTCTCTTGTAGGCTAATAATATCTTGTTTTATTTTTTTCAAATAATGAAATATTTTTTCTCTCTCTTGAAAAGCATTTGCTCTATTCATGTTCCATGTTAAGCATCTGTAATCCATGACCAAGTCAACAATTTAGAAAAGTCAATACCTGTAGCATCCATTTTTTTCAGAATTCTGTTATGATCTTTATGTAGTCTCTTCTAACATCTCAATTTGAATCTCATCCGATTCTTCTTTAAATCTTTCTAGAAACACTCTCGCCTTTTAAAAAGAGTTACTCAAAATATCTGAAATCTCTGCATCTTACCTTTATACTACAGTACCTGGAAATCAGATACTTTGGTGATTTATTTATTTGTCTTATCCTTAGAATCTGAGTTTCATCTGTGATGAAGTAGTATGGCCTTTTGAGTTGATTGGCCATGGTCTAGTTTTCTTTTGTTCTGATTGCTTAATTGATGCCAGCCATGAAAGCCTGTACTGGTATATTATATCTTACTATGCTATGGTACATGTGAACATGACTTAGCAACTGAACAACATGTTTAGTCCAGATCAAGTGCCAACTGCTGGTAGAACTAAGATTATAGATGATCTTAAACTCAGATCACAGATAAGCTTAAATTGACTAAACCATGGAATCTTCTCTGTTTTCCTTCTCTATATTCCTAGTTCTTCCAGCTGGACAACATGAAAATATTCATTATACAACTGGCTGTTTGCAAAATGACCCCTTAAAAAAACCTTGGGAAATGAATGAATATACTATGCATGTTTTACAGATAATTCCTGTTCATAGAAAGTGGGGTGAGGAGCTAGCACAACTCGCTTATCTTCAAAAACCTACTCTAATATAATATAGGAAAATATATTCTATTAAGTAACTTTCCATATTAAATTTCAAGTTACCATCTTGATAATCTTAATATATTGCTAGAGAAATACCATGTCTATCATAAAATTACTCATCTGAAATCTAAGCTGAACTAAGTTGTCTCAGAAGGATTTTAGATATTCAGATCAAAGGGAATTTTGCTGAAAAGCAGACCAAATTGAGTTAAACTTGCCAAAGACCCAACATTCACTTACAAATAAATGAATTTCTTCACAAGCTTTCTGTAGAAGTGAAGGGTCAGAGGGTATATTTGTATAACTTGTCTACAATCAGAGTGCAGCTTTATGAGGATGAATTAAATTGTCTAGGAAATATCTATGGAGATTCTCAGTCATCCAGGTCTTAGTTGTTCCAAAGGTGCTTTTTCAAGAGGCAACTGGACTTTTGTGTTTTTCTTTGAAGACATTTTGCTTCTCATCCAAGAAGCTTCTTCAGCTCTGACTGGATGGTTGGGAATGGAAGGATTTATAATCCTTGCAGACAGCTGGTCATTTGCATTCTTTTAGAGGGTCATTGAAACCACCTGGAGTTTATCTGTGTCATCAGAGTCATCTGTGTAGTGCAAATGGGTGTAGAGCCTTCTTGGAACTGAAAATTCAGAAAATTGGAATCTGAGTACCTTTATTTCACTTGATTCACGTGTTCTTATATTGATGAAATCTTCTCAGTGTTTTAAAGAAACTACAAGCACAGATTAAAAGAGAGTTGAATTATTTGTGACACAACTTATTATATGAAGCACATCACTTTGAAGGAACAATTGCAGAAATGGAGCACTGCTATTAACAGGTATCTGTTAAAGAAAGTATATTATCCCATGTTATGTCAGTTACTTAATTTTGTTAGGCATGCTATATTTTCAAAAACAAACAATTTAAAAAGAATGGTTTAGGCAAGTCAATCTAATGAAACATATGTCTAGATTATTGTTTGTCATAAATCCAAAACTCCAGGATTTTTAACTTCTTTCACTCAGCCCAACTCTTTTTAAATTAATATGTATAACAATATACAGTAAGGCAAAAATATTATTGGGCTAAATTGGATAAATTGAGTTACATTTTAATTTCTTTTTTTACTTTTCATTTTAACTTGATTCCCTTGATAAATAAAATATTTTTTTGTAAAAATGCTGCATTAGTTCATCATTCCTGGAAATTATAATTGTTCATCCTTCCTGGATCCTACTTATAATATGTGTCACCAATCTTGTTTCCAAGAAAATCTAAATCTAAAGGGAAGAAGAACATTAATCTATATGATTTACAGGTTGCTGAAAGTAAGAGTGTTAATGGAAAATAATAGAAACTACTGTAAATCTCAGACCTTCAGACTATACAAGGCATGCACTTCAGGTAGAAGGGCCATTAAGAACAACAATGAATCAGTTATTTAATATTTAATATAATACGGCTGCTTTTTAACTCTGTGAAGGGAGTTTACTCATAAATTATTTCAGAACTCAAAGTGAAATAAATGTACAATTTGAGGAAAGAAAGGAGAAACCAGGGGAAATACCTTAGCCTTAGAAGAAAAGGTTGAAATTAGCCTGCAGATAAAGTTTCAGCAAATTAAACACAATTAAAATAATTCTTTCTTTCTTTTTAATTTCTTTTTAATTTATTTTATTTTTATTTGTTTGTTTGTTTGTTTGTGTCACCCATCCTACAAAACAAGTGACTTAAAGCAGCATACGGCAATTCTAAAACAATGAAAAATACATAAAACAATTATATTATTAAAACAATATAAACTATAATGTCAAAGCTAAAACAACAAAAATGGGTGAAATGATGTTAATAATAATTGAGCACCCACTACATCAATGGACCCTGACGTTCCTAGATCTAATGTCCAACCAAGACTTGAGGTAGGTTCACTTATCTTCAGAATATCAGAAGTGAGAGAACCAGCCTCACTTAAGAGTGGTGAGTCTTCCACCATATAATTGCCAGAGCCAAAAAGTCCCGCCACCTAGGACATAGATCCCTAGATGACAGAATCCCTAACATGCCCTGTCAGTTTGATCTGGTGGGGCAGGCTTATGAAATTGGAGAAAGGGAACCCTGCAAATTACTTGGTTCCATTCCATGCAGGGTTTTAAAAGTCAACACTAAAATCTTGAACTGGACTGGAAGAAAACTGGGAACCAAAACAGTTTGTGAAATTATGAAATGTGTTCAACCAGAAATACACATTACTACTCATGACACTGGATTCTGCACAGGTTGAAATTTCCAAAGTTTCAGCTATCCCCTTATTCCAGACATCAAAGTGGACTGCAATAGTAGATAGAACAACTCTTAGCATCCTCTGAAACCTGTATGTCCGTAGAGGCAGACATAGCTAATCCTCTGTTAATGGATCCATCCTCCCTGAATTGTATAACAGTGCCAGAGGATCCAATGGTAAACAGATGAAGATATCACCTCTGACAGGACCCTAGATTTGGTGTGTTGGGCTCTGGATCACCTGCTATATGGGTTAGGCCCATGGTTGTTAATATCTAAGTCCCCTCAGATCCAACTTCCATGAAAGGAACATTACAGTTTCCCAGGACCATAAGTCTGGAAATACCATTGCTAAACCAGAAATGCAGTCAATGAGCTTTTGGCAGGGAGGTTGCTAGGAAGCCAAAGATACAATACAACTGTTGTGAATGCATAAAGATTAAATAAAGTTATCTTGAGCTTGGAGTCAAGTGCAGGGTTCTGGCCCTGCACTTCTGATTGGCTGTTAATGGCAGGATCGGATTGGTCCATTCAGGGGAATCTGATTGGCCATTAACAGGGCATTCGTATTGGTTAATGGAGCTAGCGCTCCTGGATTGTTATTGGTTAAAATAGTTATTGGGTTGCCTATATAAGGAAGGCTATAGCAGCTGTCCACTTTGAGCTGTCACACCATGTAAATAAAGAGTTGAAGTTCACAGTTTCACCGGCTCGTCTCCATTTTTTCTCGCCCATGCTTCAAACTTAACACTGGCGATGAGGATGGGATGTGGAGACGTCAGAGCTGACTGAACAAAGAAGAAGCCGAGCACGTGACTGATGACGCACAATGATAGAACCATGTCCAGCGGCATCGTACCACCCGCTCCGTTCGACCCAGCGCAAGAGGACTGGAAGTCCTACATGGATCGTTTCCAAATGTTTTTGGAAACTAACAATTTAAAGGATGCCTGAACTGGGAAGAAACGGGCGGTATTCCTAACACATTGCGGACCAACTGTATTTAAGATGGCTAAAGCACTAGCCAAACCCGCAGAAGTAAAGGCTATGGACTGGGACGTCCTCGAACCCCTACTGAGAGCCCATTACGCACTCACCGTGCCCACGCTCGTAAGACGGCACGAGTTCTACCAAAGAAACCAGCAAAAAGGAGAAAGCGTCGCCGACTTCATCGCAGACCTCTGAAACCTGGGAGGCCTCTGCGGGTTCGCCAACCTGGAAGAGGCATTGAGAGATAGAATAGTCTTGGGATTAGATGCACCAGGCGTGCAAAGCAAGCTGATGGCGAAAGGCGACATCAGCCTTGCCAATGCCATCACTGATGCTACTGCAGCAGAAGCAACCAAGAAGTCCGCTGCCCAATTGCACCACAACCGCACTCCTGTACACCAATCGACAGGCGACATTTCACCCAAGTCAGAAGGACAGCTTTCGACGACCCACCAGGAGGACCTCTCTTCGTCGTCAGACAGCGACAAAGAAGAGGTCCATCGACTGCGGTCCGATCGGGACCACTACCCGAAGTCCCTACATCCCTGTGCAGGTTGTGGAGCCAACCATTCCAGGTCCGAATGCAAATTCCGCGATGCGGTCTGCCATGAGTGCGGGAAGAGAGGCCACATCGGACGGGTCTGCCAAAGCTTACAGGGACCCGGCCAGGCCTCGAAGGGGGCTAATTATCACCAATCAACAGGAAAACATCCTGTAAGGAGAGAACCAGGAAACCACTCCTACAGAAATCGAACCTTAAATTGCCCCACGAAAGTGAGAAGAGGCTCACCAAACTATCACTATCGGTCACGCCTCTTCCTTGGATGCCAAGAAAATCCGAATTACAGTGGCCATCGAAAATCAGCCTTGCCAAATGGAAGTCGACTCGGGATCGTCTCTCTCGATGGTTTCCTGGAGGACCCTCAAGCAACTCATCCCTACTATCCGGCGCCAAGACCTCCGTTTCCAAAGACTTATCCTTAAAGACTATCAAGCGAATTGGATTCCAGTCATTGGATCCAGCCGAGTCTGGGTCTCATTCAAGAACCGCACAGCGTACTTACCTCTGACTGTGATCGACAAAGATCGGCCTAGCCTGCTAGGCCTCCAATGGTTCGTGCCACTTGGCATTGAAGTGGCAGGCATTAACCGAATCAGCGGCAGTGACTGGGAGGAGGACCTCGTCCATGAATTCAGGGACGTCTTCGCGGAAAAACTAGGCGAGTACAAGGGGACCCCGATATCGTTCAGCCTTAATCCAAAAATAGCTCCCATCCGCCTTAAGCCCCGTCGAGTTCCGTTCGCCTTAAAGCCAAAAATCGACGAACAGCTCGATAAGTTAATAGCTCAGGGGGTGCTAGAGCCAACCGATCACTCTCCCTGGGAGACCCCAATCGTAACACCAATTAAGCCGGATGGGTTGATTAGAATTTGTGGGGACTACCGGGCCACCCTGAACCACGCCCTACAGCAAAACGCATATCCGGTACCGGTGGTGCAGCANCCGAGACGTCTTCGCGGAAAAACTAGGCGAGTACAAGGGGACCCCGATATCATTTAGCCTTTATCCAAAAATAGCTCCCATCCGCCTTAAGCCCCATCGAGTTCCGTTTGCCTTAAAACCGAAAATCGACGAACAGCTCGATAAGTTAATAGCTCAGGGGGTACTAGAGCCAACCGATCACTCTCCCTGGGAGACCCCAATCGTAACACCAATTAAGCCGGATGGGTTGATTAGAATTTGTGGGGACTACCGGGCCACCCTGAACCACGCCCTNATCAGCAACTACCTGCTGATGAAAAGACGGCACAGACACAGACGATTGTGACGCACTGAGGTGCCTTTAAATGTATCCGGCTCCAATTCGGAGTCAGTGTAGCCCTGGGGATTTTTCAGAGCCTTATGGAAAGGCTACTACAAGGGATTAAAGGCGTGGTCCCCTACTTTGACGATGTATTAATTGCTGCACCTACCACGAAAATCTTACGGGATCGTTTAAAATTAGTTCTACAGAAATTCCAAGACGCCGGTCTTAAAGTAAAAAAGAATAAGTGTAAACTGTGTACAGATCGTGTCGAATTTTTAGGGTATTTAATTGACAGTCAGGGTATTCACCCTACCGACAGTAAATTAAGAGCAATAAAAAACGCTCCCAGACCTCGGAACAAGGCCGATCTCCAGGCGTTCCTAGGCCTTATCAACTTTTATAACGTATTTCTACCGCACAAAGCAACTGTCGCTGAACCTTTACATCGTTTACTAGACAAAAAAGCAATTTGGGTATGGGGTCATAGAGAAGAGCAGGTGTTCCATAATGTAAAAAAACTACTGACTTCTGATGCTGTACTCATGCAGTACAATGAGACCTTACCATTAAATATCACATGCGATCTTCGCCTTTTGGAGTGGGCGTCATTTTGAGCCACGTATTGCCTTATGGTAGCGAAGCCCCTGTTGCATATTTTTCAAAGACGCTTTCAAAAACGGAGCGAAATTATAGCCAAATCGATAAAAAAGCCCTCGCGATTGTGTCTGCCGTTAAAAGATTTCATGAGTACGTGTATGGCCAGGCTTTTACTATCGTGACTGACCACAAACTGTTGCTGGGGATAATAGCCAGAGATAAACTGACTCCCTACATATTATCCCCCAGGATGACTCGCTGGTCAGAATTCTTGGCTGCTTATAATTATCGGCTGCAATACTGCCCGGGGAAAGCCATTCCCCACGCCGAAGCATTGAGCTGAGCACCGCTTCCAGAGACTCTCGATGACCCCGCGCCAACAGTAACCACATTGCATATTGAGACACGCCATACACCGCCATTAACCACCCGTGATATCGCGAGAGAAACAAGATGTGACCCCACCTTAGCGTGAGTCCTAAGTTGGGTGGACTGCGGATGGCCATTGGACCAAATATCAGATGACTTCGCACCATTCAAAACTCGACAAACAGAGTTGTTTTCTCAAAAGAGCTGTATAATCTGGGGTGATAGAGTCGTTATCCCAGAGCGACTCCAACAAGCATTCCTGAGAACCTTGTACGACGGCCACCCCAGCATCGTACAAATGAAAGCCCTCGCACGAAGCTACGCATGGTGGCCTGGCATCGACAAGCAAATCGAGACTTGGGTCAAAGCTTGTCATAGATGCCAGGAAGTGAGCAACGCTCCACCAAAGGCAATCCCAACCGAATGGGAGACACCATGGGGGCCCTGGTCCCGTATTCACCTGGACTTTGCTGGGCCGACCAAAGGCCACACCTTTTTGTTAACCATCAACGCCTACTCGAATTGGCTTGAGATTCACCGTATGAGGAACACGACCACTGAAGCGGTCATCAAGAGACTGGAGAGACTGTTTGCAACCCATGGATTACCAGATGTTCTGGTATCCGACAACGGGCCCCAATTTACCGCGCTGTCCTTCGAGCAGTACCTGGCTGACCGTGGTATCCAACATGTGCTCACTTCACCTGCTCACCCTGTGGCCAACGGCAGGGCTGAGCGCATGGTCCAATTCGTTAAGAAAACTTTACAGAAATTAGACTACGACAACATTGACGAGAAAATCAACCGAATCCTTTTTCTACAGCACATCACACCTCACAGCGTCACCAACAAAACTCCCGCCGAACTGCTAATGGGACGAAAGCTCCGCTCCCACCTCAACCGGTTACACCCAGCTTACGAACCGGAAAAACCACTCGGATCCAGCGGCCGATGCCGTACCTTCCAGGTAGGCGATTTGGTGTATGCTAAAAACCTATCGGGCAATCCGCTGTGGGTAGAAGCGACAGTAATCTGTGTTACTGGCCCAAGATCCTACCTTGTACAGTGCCCTGACGATAGACTATGGAAGTGCCATATCGATCAATTATGATCACGGCTCCGGTCAGGTACTTCTGAACTCCCTTATGACCAAACTGAGGTGGGGGAGATACAGAAGAAGACAAATTTCAACTAGAGGAAAACCCTTTCGAAAGGAACGATAGCGAAACAGAAACACGGGAACTGGAACCAGGGATGGGAGTAAGTCCACCTCAGGGAGTTGCCGAAGATATTGGTGACAACGGAAACACGAACTCTGAACCAGAGGAAACCCCTTCGCCAAACAACGATCTACCTCAGTGAGATTGCGGCCAAATGCAAAATTCACAGCGAAAATCAAAAAGACTAATAAAGCAACTGTCCTACCTTAAGGACTTTGTGACCGCGGCCTGTAAACAGAAGCCAGGGGGGAGGGGTGTTGTGAATGCATAAAGATTAAATAAAGTTATCTTGAGCTTGGAGTCAAGTGCAGGGTTCTGGCCCTGCACTTCTGATTGGCTGTTAATGGCAGGATCGGATTGGTCCATTCAGGGGAATCTGATTGGCCATTAACAGGGCATTCGTATTGGTTAATGGAGCTAGTGCTCCTGGATTGTTATTGGTTAAAATAGTTATTGGGTTGCCTATATAAGGAAGGCTATAGCAGCCGTCCACTTTGAGCTGTCACACCATGTAAATAAAGAGTTGAAGTTCACCGTTTCACCAGCTCGTCTCCATTCTTTCTCGCCCATGCTTCAAACTTAACAACAACAATAGCAACAGTCCTAACTGATCCCTAGAGCTCAACTGAATGAACAAGATCTTATATCCAGTAACCTGTGGAGAACACTCCTGAAAGCCATAAGCAATTCTCAGATGACATATAAATTGTTCTAGGTGCTTGTTTTCCATAAAGAGAGATTTTAGGCCTACCAAAAATCTCTCTTTTTGCAGTGACTATATTTTTCTTGTATAACAGTAACTCCTACAAAACAAAAAAATTATCACAAAATGGAGACAATGGTGAATATATCTTTGAAAACCTTGATTCCTTAAAATATATTTAAAAAGGATGAATTCGTGTCTTCTTCTTTTTCTTCTTCTACTTCCTAGAATATTCCCACAGGTGCAGAGTCTGCTTTTCAGATCACTGAATGCCACTTTGATACATAAATGAATATGTATCATTTATATAAATCAGTTATGATCCTTAAACTGTTTTTACCACTTGAAAAGTGAAAAACAATTTTGATGAAATCAGTGGGGGAGAAACACCCTAAAGTATGAAATGTTTCGCACATCAGTAAAGGACAAATTGCTTGTTTCCCATGTTACTTTTGCCAGAGTAGAATCACATAGATTCTGGTCTCCCCTGCCTTTTCAATCAGCTATTAAATAGGAGTATTAAGGGGTGTCAAACTTGCAGCCACATGCAGGCCACAACACCCCAGCTCCACAAATGAAAAACACACCATGAAACATCACGTGACAGCAACATGATGCGGTGAGTTTGACACCTGTGAAGTATATCATAAAGATTCATTTGTTTGAGTGATTTTTTGCCAGCAACTTGAGAAGGAAGATATTGCATGACTCTATAAAACTTGAAAGTTTGTGATTGAGAATCTGTATCACACCTATATTATGTCAAAGCAACACAAAATTATTAGCAATCCCGAACAGAAGTTTCACAACCTAAGCTGATCTGGCTTTGTGACTTTATCCATTTGCAGCCTGTATAGATTGTTTGGAATTATTTTACAAAGAAAACAGCTAAAGAAAGAAAACAATGTTTTTTTTTTCTTATAGCAGGTTGGTTATTTTAGGAAATATTTCAGGGAACGGGGAGTATTTTGGAGTTGAATCTTTCTAGTGCTTCTGTAGTTGCTGTCAAGTTTTTCTCTTAATGAAAATGAAAGTTTCCATTTCAAGCAAAGTTAATTTCCAGGAAATAATTAGAAAGCTGCTCATAAAATTAGGGATTGTGTTACACATTGCTAAAATTAAAAGAATAATTCTTTTCCTAGGTTTTACAATAACATAATTGTACTTTCAACCTAGTACTTCTAGATGATAAATACATAACTTCCATATTATTATCAACTGAGTCAGTTGATAAATATAAATTTCAAATAAATATCTACATTGCAATATATCCTTCACTCTATTAGTACATGGCTGTGTAAAACCTGCATGCAAATGTGTATGGGGGAAATAAAGTAAAAGACAGATACTGTACTTTTATATACATAAAGGGGCATTATGGTTCAGCAATACACAAACAACTCCCAACTGTTTTTGTCTGAAGGCAAAAGTAGTGATTGATGCTTATAATTTGTTGACATAGTTCAGATTGGAAGATTGCGGGTAAAAATGAAGTCAAATGAAAACACATGGGAAATTATTGGCTTCTCAGTTCTGAAGGAATATAGCAACAGGAAGGCTAATATCTCAGCATGATATTCAGATTGGGCAAACAGCATTTGATTTTTAAAGCAATAGAATATGCATTATTTATAGTGGTATCCCTAATCATCAGAGAAATCAGTTTTTAAATTCCTTCAAGCTGTTACATATTTTTTTTAATAACTGAATATTTGGTGGCTTAATCTCTTTCCTTCAAGATAATTTATTATTCCTATGGACCCAATAATCAAACATTTTGGGAAGATTATAAAATAATTTAAAAACATTCAAAACAGTTGAAAGAATAAATCAATAAAACAATGACATAAATCAACAATTTCATGATTATGAACTATCTAAATTATCCAGTGTTAGACATATGTCAGTTCTGGCATCTCCATTCTCAGCTGAGTTATCTCAAATTCCACTGTTGGATGTTTGTTTTATTAGTTCTTTTAACCACTTTGGTTACTTACTGGAAAGAACTAAAAATCAAATAAATAATAATTATCACAATTGGCAAAGAGAAATAAGATGTCTTTGTCACTAAGGATTGTCCTGCTAAAAGCAGCTGTGTTTAAATCGTATGGGGATATTTAATTACATATTCATTTATATTTCCAAAATATTTTCCTTCTACGGCTTTCCAATGCTATATAGTAGAATTGTTGGTCTTCACATTATTTTCACTGCTACAGAATTAGGAATTGATTTGTTACTTTGCCAAGAATTCCCTGTAAGTTGCCAGTTCTATGAGTTATAGGCAGAAGGATGTTGATTGGAATTTCTCTGGAACTGGCTAGAAGTCTTTGGCATCAAAGGCACAACAAAGGAATTTTACTTCCATTTTAAAAGATTCATGAAGCATGGCAGATTTTCCTTGTTGTTTCATTCTAACAAAGGATGCTCAATCACATTGAATTGGTGTGAATCAAGGTATTACAGCATTGCTATTTGACACTGAAACAATTTAGAACATACTCTTTTGGAACTGAATCATAGAAGGAATAGTTGGAAGGTACACTGGAGACCATGTAGTGCAATGCCTGTGACAGGAATGTACTATTATGTACTTTCCTACAGTAGTATTGGATGAAGCAGAGCTGACCAGCTGTTAAGCAGTCTGTTCAATAGCTGGACACCTCCTAATGGTAGGGGATTTTTATTAAAGCCCTTCATCCATATAATTTATGATCCATTGGTACCTGTCCATTTATTTGCAGAACAAAAGCACTATTTGTGCTGGTAGATTGATTTCTCTCCAAAATGTATGGCTTTCTTTGTAACACAACATATTTATTCACTTGTTTTTGTTTCAGACAAGAACTGAATGTTTTTTGTTAGCTGAGCTCTGGAGGGTCTTTGGCATGAGGGTTGGATCTAACACCACATACATAAATGTGAATATTCATTAGTATATGTTATGATCCCATATGTAATCTAGGCCTCTTTTAGACATTTTGAGCTCATTCCAAATTATGATGTCATCTTGATATAGCTTTAACTGAGAATTCTTTCTCGAATATTTTGCACAAAAGATAAATGCTATTTGCTATACTTTTTCTAAATTGCTTAACTAGTTTAATTGATATTCTTGTTTTGCTTTGAAATTTTGCCCTAGTTATAATAATTGGACTACCTGCATTACAAGACACCATAAATATTGTAATGTAATGTAATATAATGTATTAATATAATAGTTTAGTATAGAAATAATATAATATGATATGATATGATATGATATGATATGATATGATATGATACGATACGATACGATACGATACAATACAATACAATACAATACAATACAATACAATACAATACAATACAATACAATACATCTTTGGATAGTGAAGTTCTGCTGTTGAATATTAAGAACCCATCTACTTTTCTTCTTTTTGTATTCTAACTCTTATGGCTTTGTTGGGCCTTGAAGCTGAATTAGTGTGCTTGGTAAGTATGCTATGAAAAACCTATTTTGTAAATGTCTGCTCGATCGTTCTGAAGAGATGACTGCATGACTATTAAACTGTAAATCAAATGTGCAACAGCAAACAGGCTGTTGCTTTATATTAACAGTCATGGAAATGTAAGTCACTGAATTGCATAAAAACCTCTTATTAAATCTGACAATCCTTCCTGTTCAATAACAAAAGTACAGATTTCTGACTACATAATCTTGAATGCTTTAATTCGAAATCTGAACAGATATCTGAGAGTCAGTTAAGTGTACATGAAGAACACATTTGCTATCTTAAATTCAAACACCACCATATACTTTAAAAGTCACTTTAAAAGTACTGAATTTCTTGTGCATATGATATATTATTAAGAGCATTGTAATATTTTTCCATGAGCAGTTTTGGAAAATACATTTTTACACCCACAATGCTCCCATAACTTGGAAACAAATACAAAAGCTGTTGTTTTGGAGATAGTTCCAAATGAGCTGAGCAGACTATAACACTGCAATTTTAATGAGATCAATACATTGGCATACAAACTGCAAGACAGAAATTCAGCCTACATAAATATAATTTTTGCTGTTAGGAACACAAGGAAAAAAGATTTTTAAAGATACCTTAAGCTTGCACTGGACTCCATGAAGATTTTATATACACATTAGCAGAGTTGAAATTTTTAACTTGCTAATATTTGCTAAGAAATGCTTATAATCTGTATCACATGTAAAATAACAATCGTTGAGCATTTTTATTCTTGCTTGATTCTGAGTACATTTTCTAGCTTTGAATAGTTGTCCACATTGTGTGTGTGTGTGTGTGTGTGTGTGTGTGTGTACCACTGCACTAATGGGTACATGATCTAGGATTTAACACTCTTCTTGAAGTTACAAGCTAAAATATTATTATGAAGCTGCTGAATATGGTGAGTGACAGTATGAGTTCACACATATCCCTATATTCTTCATAAAAGAACTGATGTGTGAAATCTCCTATGTTAAAAGCATACTATTTTTACTACTATATTTACTACATACTGCAGTAAATGAACATTAATACCATTTCAAACAAGCTTGCCAACATTTGTTCAAATATATATATTCTGCTGGGATAATGGTGTGCAATTTGTATGAGTTAAACTGTTTCAAATTTGAAACATCCTAGTTTGAAAAGCTGTTCTGAACTCAGTGCTGATTCTTTTGAATGCCTCAGGACAACCAAAACAGGTGTTTTGAATTCAAAGTGGTTTGACTTTATAATCTCCTACAACTGGAATCATTGAGAAACTATATGGGAAACTGAGATCATTTCAGTCCACTATTTGTGCATATGCTGTAGATGAATTCATTTGCAGATCACATTTAGTTAGAATTAGTATTTCTGATTATCTCCTTGAGATCATTTAGGAACTTTTATAGTATCATCTCACATGGATATATCATTTGTGAAAAGCAGTGTCTTCATATGAGAACTCAGTACTCATGATCAATGTCTACGGAGATTCTCAATCATCCAGGTCATGGTTGTCCCAAAGGTTCTTTTCCAAAAGGCAACTTGACTTTCTTGGGTTTTTCTTTGAGAAATGAAGAAGCTTTCAGGATGAGAAGCTAAACATTTTCAAGAAAAAACCAAGGAAGTCCAACTGCCTTTTAGAAAAGCACTTTTGGTACATGATCACTGCTTTTTTTTTTTTTGTAACCTGCTCTTCTTCTGGCTTGATGACCTGAAGTATAACTGATTGCACTTTAAACATATAAAAAGGCATTGCATTGCTGACAATTTTATTCAAAATTCCTTTTCTAATGTTCCCCACTAAGGAAAATGTTGTCTTCATAGCAGTGAAGTCAATGACTTTCCCGTTAATTAGAATCTACCACCTCCACCTATTTTTTTTAATTACATCTGTTAAATTTCCATTCATTAAATGTTCTCTTTGTTGTACCATGTAGATATATTTTTATTACAATGGGTAGGAGTAGAGGTCCATGGTTCTTCTGATATGTCATAATCATAATAATTTATATTACAATGAAATATTATTTAAGATTGGTGTATTTTAAACTTAGCATGGGAGAACTGCTGAAAAGACCAATTCTTTTAGTGATATGGCTGAACTGCTGAAAAGACCAATTCTTTTAGTGATATGTCTTAAAATGTTCCCTTATCTTATGTATATATTAAATTAATTTACCCTTGCATTAAAGCTTAATTAATAAAATTCATCTGAAAGGAAGCTGGCAGGAGCAAATAGTAGAATGAACACACGATTTGGAGTCCTTATTAATACATTTTAAGCCTTAGACTGTACCTTCTCAAAGGCAAATAGAGTTTAATTTATACATTTATAATTAATAATTCACAATTAATCTGTTAAAACTCATCTCTGTTTTTTTTTAAAAAAGCCTTAGCTCTTTTAAAGAAGGAAGAGGAAAACTCTTTCAAGACTGAATCTGTCTTACAAGACTTTTCTGTACAATATGAGTAGACTTAGAAATATACAGTACCCATGCCTGAAGGCATTGTTCCATCAGAGAATTGGAAAAAATGAATTGAGCATGTGGAGAAGGCATCTTGCAGCACTACATTTGTAGTGTAGAGCTACAAATCCCAGGGTACACTGCCCACAATATTAAAATTAGGGTGAGAGATAGAAAATAGAGAACTCTAGAATTATAATGTTGAAAACTGATACATATTCAAATGTTGGAAATTACATCCCCTTTGAAATATCCCTGAAGGGAGAAAAAATGTCAATCATTGGCAATGAGGATGGAACTTGGAATGTCGTAGACAATGGAGAAAAGGATCTATACATTGACTACTGAGCTGATTGCATCAAAAGAAAGTCACACAACTCACAACTCTGCATCCAACCTCACCCTATCCAATCCAACATCAAAACTAGGCACGCCCGCCCCTAACTACCTCTATTCCAATGCAAGCTACTCAATGCAAGAAGCCTTGTAAATAAAATACCTGAATTTCTCCTCTTACTAAATATGGCTAAATTCGACATTATATTTGTCTGTGAAACATGGCTCAACACATCTCTCCCTGACTCCATTACCACAGTAAGAGACTATCATGTTTACCGATCAGATCGTAAAATCAGTAGAGGAGCTGGTGTTGCTATCTTCTATAAAAAGTCCCTACATCTAAAAAACATCCAAGTTACCCAGGAGCTTGCTATTCCTGAGACAAATCATCTGTGAACTGTCCTTAAATATCACATTTCGGTTCTTACTATGTTACAGAGCCCCTGATTATGACATCAAACATGTAAACAAGCCAAATACACTACTAACAAGAGCAGCATCCTGCCCACACGCTTTTACCTTTCTTGGTGACTTCAATCTACCTCATATTAACTGGACCCTTAACGAATGTACAATTGAACCCAAACATGCAACCTTCTACAATGCAGTAACAAATCTGGAACTAGAACAACTAATAACCAACAACACTAGATTTAACAACTGCCTCGATCTCATGTTCTGCAATAGTTTGAATTCAATTTATGGAATACAAATCAAAGAACCCTTTTCCAACAGCGACCACAACATGATTGACTTTTGTCTCAACATACATCCGCACAAAAATCATCACAACAATGGAATCCCTAATTGTAACTTCAAAAAAGGCAGCTATGATCTTATAAACAACGATCTCTCATCCCTTGATTGGCAATTTCTATTCTCTGGAAGCAAGACTGTAGAAGACCTTGAAGTCAAAAGAGTCATCAAACTATATGAACCACTAACAACTCCCAAAACCATAAAAAACAAATTACCCATAACAATAAGGAAGCTTCAATCCAAAAATAAATCACTTTGGCAGAAAAACGAATCTGGTCATGTTGCCAACTTCAAAAGCTTTTTAAATTTATGCCACCGAATGCACAAACAAATGGCAACTTCAAATCTCAACAAATAAATGCTCTGTCTTACATATTGGCAAAAAAAATCAGAAAATAAAATACAAGATGAATAGTCAAGATCTTGTTGATGATCCAAACTCTGTAAAGGACCTTGGAATACTCACCTCTAATGATCTAAGTGCTGGAGCCCACTGTAACTACACAGCCAAAAAAGCATTGAGAGTTGTTAACCTAATCCTACGTAGCTTTTTCTCTGATAATACCACACTACTAACTAGAGCATACAAAACATTTGCTAGACCAATACTCAAATACACCTCATCAGTCTGGAGCCCACATTATGTATGTATCTGATATTAGCACAGTTGAGAAAGTCCAGAATATTTCACAAGAAGAGTTCTCCACTCTTCTACTCATTGCAGAATACCTTATGCCACCAGACTCAAAATTATAGACCTAGAAAACCTAGAACTGTGCTGTCTTCAGTCTGATCAAAGTATAGTACATAAAATCATACATTGCAATGTTCTACATGCCAATGAATACTTCAGCTTCAACCATAAGAACACAAGAGCAAACAATAGATGCAAACTCAAGGTTAATCACACCAAACTTGGTTGCAGGAAATATGACTTCAGCAACAGAGTGGTCAATGTCTGGAATACTCTACCTATCTCTGTGGTTTCTTCCCCAAACCCCAAAAACTTTAATCTTAGACTGTCTACTATTAACCTCACCCCTTTCCTAAGAGGTCTGTAGGGGGGCGTGCATAAGCGCACCAATGTGCCTGCCATCCCTGTCCTATTGTTTCTTTTTTTATTTATTTTTCTTATATGTATCCATGTATTCATAACTATGTTTTTACTTATACCTATTATCTTGTAAGCAATTGACAATAAATAAATAAATAAATTTAATCATGACTTACTAAGGTCTTGTGACCCTAGCTTCTGAGTGTGAATGTAGATAACCTGTATACAGGCCAAGGTACAAGCTATAGAAATTCCTATCAAGTTGGACAAATATAGGATGGCATGGCATGGCATGGCATGGCATAGCATAGATGACTGACATTTTGAATGCACAAAATATTATTGGCAGCAAATGTCATTGTGCAATAATTGCAAGCAAGGAGTTACAGTTGTTGCCATCTCATTTTCTCTCTTTCTCTCTCCTCTCTCTTCTCTCTCTTCTCTCTCTCTTTCTCTTCCCCATTCCACATTTATTAGCCCCATCAACTTCACAATGAAGTTCACTTGGAACATTAATGCATTTCATCTTGTATATGTTATCAAAGAGTATCTGAAGCCACCACCTGACCAATTAACTGTTTTTGAGCTGCATAGAGAGGAAATTCTGTGAAACATATTACAAATGCTGCTGCTGCTGCTCATTCTCAACAATCCTTTGTGGAATAGTACAATTTTTGTTTAAAGAAGCCAGGAAAATTGCTGACTACACTATTGTGCTTCTTGCACAGAATCTGATATATTCTGTAGTATGTGTGAATGCCAAATTAAACACAAATATTGGTGACTGAACTATAGAAGAAGTACATATAAGAATGTTATATATTAGATTCTGAGTCATCCTTTGAACTACTTAACACCAAAAGAGATAGTGTTTTGAACATAAATGTCAAACATCTGAGAAAGGGTCCATCTCAACAGGAATGTGTGAGACAATAGTCTCTTCTATTTCTGAAGTTGTGATATTTCACAATACAGAAATCACCTGTTGTGAATTAATAAAAGTGTTTGAATAAAGCTTGTTGAAACCTTAAAGCAAAGTGCAGGGTTCTGGCCCTGCACTTCTGATTGGCCGATAATAGCGATATTGGATTGGTCCGTTCAGGAGAATCTGATTGGCTCTTAACGAGCCTTTCTCATTGGTTAAAAAGAGCTAGCGTTCCTGTGTTTTCATTGGCTAAATACCCAAGAGCTTGCCTATATAAAGGGGGCTGTTGAGGCCGTTTTTAGAGCTGTTGCACCATGTTAAATAAAGAGTTGAAGTTCACTGTTCGCCGACTCGTCTCCGCTTCTTGCGCCACGCACCGAACTTAACATCACCACTTAATGATTATAGTTGGACCTGCAAGAATATTGCTAAATAGAAAAGGTCAGGAAGAAGCTGACCACATGTCAAGGGGGCAAGATGTTCCAGATGACAGATGCAATGGCATAGAAAGCCCTTCTCCTGGATTCCCCCAAGCCAGAATAATTGGGCTTATGGGTCCCACATGACTTCTCTGCCAGCACTGGTGGGATGGGCCAAATTCAATGAGATGAGATGATTCTTCAAGTAGCCTTGACCCATGCCACAATGGACTTGAAACAGTGGTGGGATTAAAAAAAATACTACTGGTTCTGTGGCATGGCTTGGTGGGCATGGTGTGGCTTGAAAGGTGATTACCAACACCTTGAATTGCACGCAGAGGCAGACTGGCAACCAATGCAGCTCATGAGGCAGTGGTGTTACATGTACCATTCTTCTGGCTCCAAAAACTGTCTATACCACCGCACTCTGCACCAGCTGTACTTCTGAATGTTCTTCAAAGGGAGCCTCCAAGTTTCATGATAAAGTGATGTAGTTTTGCAGTTATGTTTATGAATCTGTTTCATCTGTGGAATATTGTTTAATGTTAGATAGCACCAAACAATGATACCTTCTCTTCTAACAAAGGGAGACAGCTAGCATGGTATTACAAATCCCAGGAAACAGGCAGTCAGAAAAAGAGGGACTTAGGAATGGGAAAGAGGCAAAATTGAGAATTGTGAAAGTATTGCTTTGAAATGTGTTTCAAAACTGCTATGTCACAAAGTATTTTAAGTCAGAAATTAATTGGTAACCTTCTAAGAAATAATATTTTATTTTTATTATTATTATTATTTATATTATATATATTATAATACTTCTTGTCAAAAAGGTTTCTAGTACCTTGTGGCAGCAACTCACTCACTTTCTAAGTTAAAGCCAGGGAAGCCAATCAGCAAGCCTTGTCTCTGGAAAGCTGGATTTTTGTCTTTCCTTTTGTAACAACCAAGAGGCAAGTTAAGTTGGATTCTAACTAGCCTCTGTCTAGTTCTTTTTGCACCTGGCACAGCCCAACTGATCTTGCATATATTTTGACTGAATGGAAAGGGAAATAACAAATTGAGAACAGTTATGAAGTTAGATTCAATTTTTCATATTGATGTGTGTGTGTAATATCATATCATACTGTGAGTGTATGTGTATTTGGGTTAATTTAATAATTCTCACCTATGATTATTGCAAAGCAGCAGCTTGTCATTTAACTAGGAATTAAAATAAAAGAACCTAATAAAAATAATGCCAATGATAAATCAGCCATGTCATACGGGGAAAAAAGTTTGCTTTGTTCTTTTCCTTCATTTTTTCTCTCTGCATGTTTTTTTAAATAAGCATTCCTGTAAATATTTGAATATGTTCTTAATAATTAATATCAAAATGTCCTTCTGGGAAGAATGTATGTAACAGGATGACACTGTCTGTCTCCTTTGCAAAGCTTTAAAGCACTACTTTCATATACTGCAAAATAAATCTATTGATTCCCACCACCAGCACCACCCCTGTGGTCATGGGAGTATACTAAAAGCCAGATTTTACTGGCTTAATATTTGTGGCATGCCAGTATCCCTGCAAGATATATAGTAATGTATATGTAGTGCCCACAGAGGTGTAGCTGGTGTGATTTACTGCAGTGAACCAGTGAACTACTGTCTCTTAAGAAGGAGAGTGCACACCCCAGACAGGAAGGCCACACAATAGGCAGCACATCCCAGAGTTGGATAGATGACAGAGAAAGAGAGTAAGGATAGCCATTCCCTAGAACCTCCTAGGCAGAAGTGTTACGGTGAAAGCTTAGTCTGATAAGATTCTGTCTATTGTGTCAGAAAATAAAAACTTAATTCTGGCTGAATTGCTCTTTGTCATTCTTGGGCTTATTCTGACAGCTTATTTGTAAATGACGTTTGATGGGAAACCAGCAACATAATGAATATCTTAGCATTGATGTTTTCTAGAGCCCTAAAGACTCCCAAGAAATCTGTCTTTCTCTCTGCCCTACCAGGCCAAAAGGGCACAGCCAGTTAGGCCCAACAGTACATAGAAACCTCCCCTAGGCAGAAGGGCCTTAGATGGTTCGCACATAGGCCTCCTCCCTCTCCTCCATGGCTCCTGAAAAGCCTGGTCTTCTCTCCCACTCCACCACTGGCCTTCCTTCTGTTCCACCATGACTGGGTCCACTTACCTTTCTCTGGCCCTGCACAGGCATGCCCACTTGATGCAAGGCTCAACTAGAAAGCCAGCAAAGCAATCTTTCTCAGGAATAGAGAAACAATTTTTTCTAAGGTGGTCCAACAGCAGGAATTCAAAAAGTGAAGTTCCTGCTCATTAAATGCCTCTAGTTTTGAGAGAAATTGCATTTTCTAGCCTTGAGAAAGAACGGCACCCAAGCCTTTTCTACACTGTTCACCAAAGTTAGAGTTCTCCATAAAGTGTCTTTGCAGCATCTTGTAGACAAATTTTAAAACATCTAATGTAGAAGTAGTTTGGCCTGGAGGAAAAGCACCTAGTGCTGTCTTCTGCCAGAGCACTTGCTTGAGATCACCAAAATTTATTTGTCAAGGTGAAGGGAATTGCCTCTTCCATTTAGCAAATTAGATTGGTGTTGAAGCAAATTGAAGTTGTTCTATACAGATCTATTTTATACTATTAATCCAGCAAAAAAACCTAAAATTGGGACTAAATTTATGTTGCAATCCTAATGGCACAACATTTAACCTCATTTTTTTATTCTTCTGCTCATTCTGAACAATAAAATCATCTGGCATTTTCTCCTGTTCTCATGATAAATCAAAACAATATAAAAGCAATACTAGATCATCCACAGCTCAATAAATCAATCAGTTCCTGCCAAATAAAATGAAAAATATAGAAAAGGTATGTGTATGAGCTTCAGATCAATTTTATAATACATAGGTTAATGAATATATTTATTACTGTTAATTATATCAGACTTATGCAAACAATAAACCTATTAAAAATTATAAATGCTATAATTTCAAGCCAGACTGAAAGCAATATCAAGATCAACATCCACTTTGGGGTGCTTGATTTTCAGCTGCTGAGTATGCATGACAAATTAAGTCTTGCATTGCTCAATTTAATTTGATAGATTTTTAAAGCTAGGCACATTTGGATCAGAAGGAATGCATACCATTTTCATAGTTAAAAGATATATGTTAATGTAAGTCAATAATATTGAAACTGACAAATAATTACAAAGGTATCACTCCTTATTGAGGAATATTATTTTGATCTTTGGAAGTAAAGTATCTCTAGAAACAAGAATGTATGACCAATGCAAATACTAGCCACTAATAAGTATATCATTCATATATATATATGAATATGGATCTTTGGTTGTTCGGGTTTTCTCCCGCGTAAGGTTGGAAGTATCTAGGCAACGTTTCGATGAAGTCTCATTCA
>BHEV01020913.1:0-10458 GCA_004319985.1 Emydocephalus ijimae
CGAAATCGGCCACGCTTTCTCCCTTTCATTGGTTTCTTTGATAAAACTCATGGCGTCTCATGAGTGTAGGCACGGTCGGCGTGTAGTGGCCTTTCAGGAGGGGTTCGAGGTCGTCCCAACTCATGGCCTTCACTTCTCGAGGCTTAGCGAGTGCCTTGGCCATCTTGAAGACGGCCGGACCGCAATGCGTTAGGAATAACNTGTTTCTCAGTTCTTCAGTTCAGGCGTCTCCACATCCCATCCTCGTCGCCAGTGTTAAGTACTGGGCATGGGTCGAAATAACAGGAGACAATAGTTGAACAGTGAACTTCAGCTCTTTATTTACATCGTGACTTGAATAACAACGGTTAACTCTGCCTTACATAGGCATCTTTTGTATGATTCAACCAATAACGAAGTAGGAACGCTAGCTCTTTTAACCAATAGGAACTCTTAGTTAAGGACCAATCAGGTCGAGCTGCCTGACAGCCAATCAGAAGTGCAGGGCCAGAACCCTGCACTTTACCTCAAGCTCAGACCTTTATTAAATTACTGTATACACAACAATGCATATGATTGTTGGAAGAAATTCTAAGTGTGAAGAAAGACACTGGAAACATGGAGACTGCTTGGAAGGATGGTTTAATGGTGAACAGCAGAACCACATGGGTAAAATTGAGCACATGGGTAAGAGAGGGAGACAGATTTATACTCTCTGTTGGGCCTTGAACTTGCTTCGTGTTCCTGTGGCAAGAAATATATTCTCATTGTTGTCAGACTCCCATGAGGCCATGCAGGGATGACTTTCTAGGTTGTCTTTGTTAATAAGCTTTAATGGATCTAGCCAAAATTAACTTTAAAAAATGTTTATGGTCAGAGTAATTCTTTTATTGTAGAAATGTAAACTTTCATTATGTCTATGTTCTCTCTTAGATACATCATTCTTCCAGGGGGGGGAGACGAGAGAGAGGTTCAAAAACCAAAAGTAAGTACTTTTTATACCTGGTGGGAAGGGAATGTGCAGTGATGCATCATGGAACTTGTATGCTTAACATGAGGGACAGCAATATCAATATTTTCTTATGTAATAAAGCAGTTTGACATTTTATCTCAACAATTTCCTGTCTAAGGTCGAACTGATTTATCATTGAGGGAACATTAATATAGATATCATCATACACCATTTATATACTTATACAAGTTTATTTGTCAGGTATGAATGTTGTTTTGAGGGAAAAGGTTTCATCAAAATATCTGCAGTTTGTTCCTTAGTCTCACAATGTACAGCTTTTATTAATCCAATTTCTGACAACTGTCTCATGTGTACTTAAAACTGTACTTAACTGTACTTGATCTGTGGCCTACAGCATCGGCCTTGGATATATCTATTGCTGCTTTATTATCATCCTGAATGATTATGGGGTATTAAGGTTCTTTCCAAATGTCCACCAAATTAAGTTATTTGCGGCATTTGATAAACAAACAAATCCGGCTTCTGTAGTTGAGGTTGATACAAGTTTTTGTTTTCTGGTATACCAGTGGATAGGACTATCATTCAGAAAAATAACATACCCTGAAGTACTTTTTCATGTTTTGACATCTCCCGACCAATCGGCATCTGTGTAACATGAAAGTCTAGGTGTGCTCAATGTATTTGGATTAAGCGACAAAACTGCATCAGTGGTGTGTTTCAAATATCTCAATAATCTTTTGATCACATTCCAGTGGTACATTTTTGGGTTATTTATGTGTCTTGAGAGTAAGTTGACTGATAGTGCTATGTCTGGTCTAGTCCAATTGGCTATATAAAGTAATAAACCAATTGTAGATCGATAAATTGTATTGTTCTTAAATACCTCATCATCATTAAACATGTTCTTTTAGGAAGTCAGTCTGCATGGGGGTATATGATGGTTTGGCATCAGACATTGCATTTCTCCAGTAATTCTAATATCTTTTCCTTTTGTGATAGTATGAAACCACTATGTGATTCGGTAATCTGAACTCCTAAATATTTATCGATTTTTCCCAAAGATTTCAATGAAAAGTGTTTTTGAAGTTTTTGGGCGAATTGATCACATTTAAATTTACTTTTACATATGTATAATATATCATCGACATAGACAAGTACTTTTTCACATATACCTTGTTCCCTTTTAATATTTGTCAGCTGATGTGGCAGTGAAACCTATTAGTCTTAAAGTTTTGGAAAAACTATTGTGCCATCTCTTACCCAATTGTCACAAACCATAGAAACTTTTATTGAGTAGCCAGGTTTTTCCTTCATTACAGTCAATTCCTGGTGGTGCTCTGACATATAATTCCTTATCTAATGGTGCATGTAGGTATGCGGTTTGTACATCGAATTGATACAGGTGTTCATTTAGAATTGAGGCAATGACTAACATTGTCTTAACACTCTCTGCCCTCACTGTAGGTGAATAAGTGTCTATGTAATAATCTGGAAACTTTTGTGAGAAACCTTGTGCCACCAGTCTTGCTTTGTATAGATTTTTGTTATCTTCTAAGGGTTTTATTTTGTAGACCCACCTGGTACCAATAATTTTTTTATACCTTTGAGGGGGTATAAACTTCTAGTTTTTTAATACTTTCCATCTCCTTCTGCATGGCCTTTTTTCATTTTAGCTGTTCATTTGGTGGGAGTGCGTGTATGTCATTATAATTTTTGGGTGTAGTTATGGTGGTATCAATAGACATCACATAGTCCCTTAAGGTATTTGGAATTTTGCCCTTGTTAGATCTTAGGGATCTCCTGGGTATGTTTTCGGTTGGGATTTTTTTTTCCATGAGTCATCTGAACTGTACTCAACTATACCTTTGGTTTTGAGTATGTGGTGACCTTCCTTCCACTCCCTAACCTTCATGCTATTTCTGTTGGGTTTTGTTTTTGTAGTGTGTGTGTGAAATTTTGTTTGTTTCTGATCAGTTTTGAATGTGTCTTTGCCAATTATTATTTCATTTGAATGGATCTTACACCAGTTTGTGTTTTCATGGAAATTTGCTGATCTCGATATGATTATCTTGTGATTACTATCCATGAATGTGTAAGCTTTGGTTTTTGGTTCATAACCAACAAATTTGAGTTTTTTTGATACTTTATCTCCTTTTTGTCTGAATTGCTTGGGTATGTGTATATCGGCAGTTACCCCAAAAACATGGAGATGTGCTAGTGTGGGCTTCTGATTCTATATTATTTTGTATGGAGTTTTCTGTATCACACTTGACCACAAGGGTATAGTTAATTAAGGGTATAGTTTGAATATAAGACGGCCTCTCCCCAATATGAAAAGTTTAATCCAGCATCTTCTAATTTGCATCTAACCATAGTCTGTAATATGCCATTCCTGCGTTCTGCCACACCATTTTGAAAAGCAGAAAATGGCGAAGTTGTAAAATGTATTAAACCATGTTTATTAATCCAGTCACTGAATTCTTTGGAAAGAAATTCAGAACCACAGGCTGTTATGATCTGTTTGATTTTAATGTTATGTTGGATTTCTACCCTCTGATAGAATTCTTTAAACTTGGTGAATGTTTCCCCCTTGTGTTTCAGGGTATATACGAAACCATATCTACTATGGTAATCGACAATTGTGAGAAAATATTTTTTGTGGCCAATAGAGGGCTTCAAGGTGCCTACTAGATCCATGTGTACCAACTGAAAAATGTGTGTGGTGTTTCTTTTTTATTTTTTTGGTTGGGGTTTTTCTTTTGACTTTGAACTCTTACAAATGGAACACTCTAAATAATTTTCACAATTGTTTACTTTGAGTCCCTCAGAACAATTCAACATCTTTTTAACAACAGGAAAACCAATATGCCCCAACTTTCTATGCAAAATATGGGCACAATTATGATGTAAAGGTTTACCAATTGAAATATGCTTTGAGTCATTCATTTTGATTACATTTTCAATACTTACATCGTTAATATCATTATCACTTTCCTCTTCTATTTTCCCATCACTTGTCTCACTGTCGGCATTATCATCTTTTTCCCTCTCTTCCTTACCATTCTTAACACCATCATTTGATAAATTGGCTATGATTTGTGTGGTAGTATTTATTGTAGGTATAAAATAAGATAATCCACTGGTCATTATAACGTCCCCTACCTCCTTGCCATCATTGGTAAGTTGGATGGTGCTGTCCTTAAATAACACTTCAATGTTGGTACCTTTGCTTAGTTTAATTGCAGATAGGATGTTATATGGTATTTCAGGTATAAACAGAACTTCCTTGATTCTCCCAAGACCTGGAATGTGGACATCCCCCTTCCCAACCACCTGCACAAATTTTTGGTTGGCAACTTTAATGTTAAATGACACATCATCTAAAGAGGTGAACAGCTCTCTATTGCAAGATGTATGTGCTGTTGCCCTGGAGTCAATTAACCAACACTGTTCCCTTATGTTTACGCCAAGATTCGGTTCTACATCTCTGATCCCATTCACAGAATCAGTGTCAGTCCTATTGTTCTCCCGACTGGATCTCCTGCTCCTTCTTGGGCTTGGTGATTTTCTGCGTCTCGGGTTTACGTTTCTTTGGCTACTGGGGTGTCTACCTTGATATCTTTGTCCAGAGTTGGACCTTTCCCTCTGATAACTTGAATAGTATGGCAGGGATGCTTAATGGGTTCTCTGCTTTTAAAGGCCTTAGGACAATTCTTCTTAAAATGATCTCTTGAACCACATGTATAACACCCTAGTAACGCATTTACCTTTTTACAACCCTGTGTTCCTTATGAAGCAAAGCTCGATCCTTTCTGAGATTATCCTCAGCCACCAGCCTTCCTGATGTTTCAGGTGAAATGTCGTCATAATTTAGATTATCCAATTGATTAAGAAAATAGTCCCAGCTAGAGTCGAGGGAATTAATTATAATACTAATAAAACTTCCCTCTGTGATTGTCTCACCCCTTTGTAACAGATCAATCTCATGGCGTTTAAGTTGATCAGATGTTCGCTCATGCTTATTCCTGGTCTCAATCTAGCAGAATGAAACTCTCTAGATATTCTGCTAGTGGTACTTCTATTTTTGCTATAAAACAGGTTACATATCTTCTCCCAAATCTCAGAGATGGTGGACCCATTGGGTATGATGTGATATATGGCTGGTTTGAGGGAACTCAGTATTAAGCAAAACGCCCGATGATGAATACAATCCACCTCTATAGACCATGGTTTTTGAGGTGGGTTCAGTATGAGAAAAAGGGTGTTCTCCTTCATTAATGCAGTCTGAAATTGCTGTGTCCAGTCCATTAGATAATACCTGTTGCACATAGCTTGGGGAAACCATTGAGTAAGATGTTGTGATGGACTTGATTGGTGTTCAAAAATTATTGTTGATGTTCTGGAATGTGTACATATTGGCAGAAGGGCATTGGTATGCACACTGTTAAGTTAGAAAAACTTACCGTCCCTTTTTTTTTGCAAGGTGACTGGAGCTGACTGTACATGCATGATGCTCTGATTTTGTTCCATGTTCATTTTATGTTGGTTTCCTGTGGAGGATGTTCCCTGAAGAGCTGTTGCAGAAAGTGAAGGGTTAAAAAATTGCATTGGAGCTGTGGTTTTGTTCTTAATTCCTGACTGGGGAGCTGTAGCATCCTGAAGCTGTGCTGGGTTCAGGAGGGGGTTTCCTAGCATTGGGAATCCCCCCAGGAGGTTTGAGCTATTGGTGGTGCTAGTAAGTACCCTGGAGACACTAGGACTGCTGCCGAAGCCAGTGAGGCCGTCGGGAGTGAAGATGGAGCTGTGAAATCTTTCTGGGTTGCTTGGAGATCAGAGATAACTGCTGGAGGTACATTGAGGGGGAACATGACTTCTGTGATCGCAGCCGCTTCTGGAGCTTTTGGAATGTTGATTGAAGGTGCTGGGAGACTGCCTGTGGTTGCTGGGTCGTGTGGAGATGATGTGGCTGCCGGGAGTTTGGTGTTCGTTGTCTGTGATTGTCTTGGAGTTGGGGGTGTGAATGCAGCCCTGAATGCTGCTGTGGGTGTTTCAATCGCTCTTGAAATTTCCTGTTCTGAGGGAGAGTTCTAGTTGACACTTTTATTTTGAGTGTTAGTCTTGGGTTCTCTCTTATCTGGTGTTGTTGGTCTTGTCAAGTAAAGAACTGACCAGCCATCTTCACAAACTATTTCGTTAGACTCTCGATCAATCTGCCTGTTTCTCCCTTCATTGTTCTTTTCAGGGTTATCTTTTTCCTTTTTTCCTGCCTTCCATTTCAAAACTCCAGCAGTGATTGGTCATTGGTCGGCCATTTTTATTAGCTGTGGCTTTGAGCTGTGTGGGTCTGAAAATGGCATCTCAGCTTATTTTTCTGCCTCCAGTAAGTTTAAACAAGATTGTTGTTAAGTTCTGCACATGGGTGCAAGGAATGGAGACGAGGCAGTGAACAGTGAACTTCAACTCTTTATTAATCATGCTGAACAGAGCAAAATCCTAGGGCAGCAGCAGCCCTTTTATAGGGCAGGCTGCTGACCTATTAGCCAATGAGAAACATGGAAGTGTTAAACCCTTGAACCAATGAGAGTTGGCCCATTAACAGCCAATCAGATTTCCCAGAAAGGATCAATCCGATATCGTTATTGGCCAATCAGAAGTGCAGGATTAGAACCCTGCATTTTTCTTAAGGTTGTTAAAACTTTATTAAACGCCTTTATTAGTTCATAACACCCCTTCCCCCTAGGTTCCGTTTGAGGGGTGTGGTGACATAATCCCGTAGATATGCAGGTTGTTTTAACTGTCATCAGATTTGCGCTATCCCACTGGTTCCTGTCTGTAGTCTGGTTTTGGCGGGACATTTTTTGGTATATCTGGTACAGGCGGTTCCGCATCCTCACTGGACGACTCGGTGCCACTAATTCTATCGTTGTTGTCCTCTGATCTCTGCGGGCTCACCTCTGTTGAGGTATTCCTCTGTGGCGAGGCCAACCCTCTCCCTGATTCTTCTTCATGTATTGCGCCTGGTTGTTGACTTCCTTCGATTCCATTTTCCACCATCTCGAATTCGGTTTCTTCGACATCCCCACCCCCCTCAGTTTGAGAGTCACAGGAGTCATGGGAACTGGGTTGTAGCCTAAAGCGAAGCTGATCTATATGGCGTTTCCATATTTTTCCGTCCCATGTTTGCACACGGTACGATCTGGGCCCGGTGGTTTGAGTTACGGTTGCTTCGACCCATAATGATTCGCCGGAAAGGTTTTTAGCGAAAACTAAGTCACCTACCATGAATTCGCGGCATTTTCTGCTAGATCCACAGGGTTTCTCTGGCTTGTAGGATGGGTGGAGCCGGTCGAGGTGGGAATGGAGCTTGCGTCCCATCAACAGTTCAGCTGGAGTCTTGTTGGTGATGCTGTGCGGGGTGATGTGTTGGAGTAGGAGTATTCTGTTTAGTTTGTCATCAATGTCCCCATAGTCCATTTTGTGGAGAGTTTTTTTAACAAATTGGACCATGCGCTCGGCCCTGCCGTTAGCCGCAGGGTGTGCCGGCGAAATTAGCGCATGGCGGATACCCCGGTCCGCAAAGTATTGTTCAAACGCCAGGGCGGTGAACTGCGGTCCGTTGTCGGAGACCAGAACGTCTGGTAGCCCATGCATTGCGAATAGCCTATTCAATTTTCGGATGACGGAATCGGTTGTAGTAGTGTTCATTTTGTGGATCTCGAGCCAGTTGGAATAGGCATCCACTGTTAGGAGGAACGTATGTCCCTTAGTAGGTCCCGCAAAGTCAATGTGGATGCAGGACCACGGCCCCCGGGGGTTTCCCACTCCGTTGGAGTTGCTCTAGGTGGGGCACTGCTGACTTCTTGGCACTTTAGACAAGTCTTTACCCAGGCTTCAATCTGCTTTTCGATGCCCAGCCACCACGCGTAGCTTCGTGCAAGTGCTTTCACACGCACGATGCCGGGGTGACCATCATGCAATGTTTTCAATACTGCTCGTTGTAACCGCTCTGGGACGACGACTCTGTCTCCCCATAGGATGCAGCATTTTTGCGAAAAAAGTTCTGTTTGCCGGTTTCTGAAAGGGGTGAAGTCGTCAGGAGTTTGTTCTACTGGCCATCCTCATTTGACCCAGCTGAGAACTCGCACCAGGACAGGATCTCGTTTGATTTTGATAGCGATGTCTCTGGTTGTTAGCGTCGGTGAATGTTGTGTTTCAATCTGGAGTGTCGTAAGGGTCGGAGCTGGGTCATCGACGGTTTCCGGAAGTGGGGCACGGCTCAATGCATCAGCGTGGGGAATGGCTTTCCCCGGGCGGTGTTGTAATTTATAGTTGTACGCAGCTAAGAATTCCGACCAGCGAGTCATTCTAGGTGACAATATATAGGGGGTNTTTGAAAAATAGGCAATAGGGGCCTCACTATCGTTTGGTAACACATGACTCAAAATGGCTCCTACTCCAAATGGTGACGGCGTCACATGTAATTGTCAAAGGCAAAGTCTCGTTATACTGCATTAAAACAGCATCTGAGGTTAGTAAGTTTTTCACTTGCCAGAATGCGTGCTCCTCTCGGTGTCCCCAGACCCAGGTNTTTTAGTTTTCTATTAGTGAGGTGAATGCCTTGCTTATCGATTAGGTACCCCAGGAACTCTACTTTATTTGTACACAGTTGACATTTTTTTTTAACCTTTAGGCCGGAGTCTTTAAATTTCTGGAGAACCATTTTAAGACGCTTTTCTAGTACTTCTCTATTCAGGGCCGCAATTTAAATGTCATCAAAGTATGGCATGACCCCCTTGATCCCTTGCAAGAGTCTCTCCATCAGACTTTGAAAAATCCCTGGGGCTATGCTCACTCCGAATTGGAGTCGGTTACATTTAAAGGCGACTCGGTGGGTAATGATCGTCTGTGCCTCTGCGGTTTTTTTATCTACAGGCAGTTGTTGGTACGCCTGTGCTAAATCCAATTTAGCGTTGACTTTTCCGCCCCCCAGGGAATGGAGAAGGTGTTGCACCACCGGCACCGGGTAAGCGTTCTGTTGAAGGGCATCATTAAGGGTGGCCTGGTAGTCCCCACAAATCCTTAACGATCCATCCGGTTTGATGGGTGTTACGATCGGGGTTTCCCAACGGGTGTGGTCAGTTGGTTCTAAAACACTCTGGGCTATTAATTTATCGAGCTGCTTGTCAATCTTTGGTTTAAGGGCAAAAGGTACCTGACAAGGCTTAAGCGGATGGGGGCTACTTCAGGGTTAAGGTTAAATTATATCAGGGTCCCCTTGTACTTGCCTAGTTTGTCTGCAAAGACATCCTGGAATTCCTGGACGAGGGCCCCCTCTCAGTCGTCGCTTCTGGTTTGGTGAATGCTGGCTACCTCGATCCCGAGTGGGGTGAACCATTGAAGGCCTAACAAACTAGGCCGGTCGCGGTCGACAACGGTCAGTGGTAAAGACACAGTACGATTTTTGAATGAGACTTGGACTTGGCTGGCTCCAACGACCGGAATTTGGTTCCCCTGATAAACTTTGAGTGTGATTTTTTTGGGCTCTGAGGTCTTGACACTGGACGGCAGGGATTAATTGTTTAAGAGTCTTCCAGGAAACCATCGAGAGGGATGATCCTGAGTCGACCTCCATCACGTAAGGCTGGTTTTCGATGTTGACCTTCACTCGGATCTTCTTTGCATCTAATGATGAAGCGTGACCGATTGTAATGGTTTGGTGTGCCTCTTCCTGTCTCGTTGAAGTGGCCAGTGTTTTATTTCTGTAGAAGTGGTTGTTCCATTGGTGGTTCAAATGTTCCCGACTCACAGGACGATTCCCTGTGGTCTGGCGGTAATTGTTTCCCCTCTGAATTGGGCTGGATCCTTGCTTGCTTCTACAGACCTTCCCGATGTGGCCTCTTTTCCCACAGGAATGGCAGAGCGCGTCGAGGAATTTGCAGTCTGATTGCGGGTGGTTTGCCCCACAAACCGCGCATTGGTGTGGTAGTCTTTGATTCTGCTGGTGGCGTTGGTCACATTCAGACCGGAGCCGGTTGACCTCCTCCTCATCACTTTCTGATGGCAATTCGAGGTCCTCGTGGTGGGTCGCTGTTGTGTGCCTCTCTAGGCGAGGTAAGGTATCGCTGGCGAGTTGACGGAGTGGTGCGTTGCTGTGGCGCATTCGGGCGGCCAACTTCCTGGTTGCTTCTGCTGCAGTAGCATCTTTGATGACATCAGCAAGATCGATGTCCCCCTTGGCCATGATCTTGCTCTGTGCTGTCTGGTCATCTAATCCCAGAACTATTCGGTCTCTCAGAGCTTCTTTGAGGTCTGTGAACCCACAGAGGCCTCCCAGGTTCCGGAGATCCGCGATGAAAACTGCAACGCTCTCTCCTTTCCGTTGGTCCCTCTGGTAAAACTCATGTCTTCGAACAAGTGTTGGTACGGCGGGTGCATAGTGGGCCCGTAGAAGGGGCGCGAGGACGTCCCAGTCCATGGATTTCACCTCAGCCGGTTTTGCTAGTGCC
>BHEV01020914.1:0-33702 GCA_004319985.1 Emydocephalus ijimae
ATTATCTTTGATTAAAAATACTTGTGGTTGTTTTGGGAAAAGTTTCTCTCTTCATGATGGCATCGCTTGTGGATGAACTAAGGGTCACAGTTCATTTTTGAGATAACTTTGGAGAATGCTCTTCCATGGCTTCTTCAGCCTTGGAAAACCCTGTGAAATCACACCCAGTTCTCACATATTTTTTGAAAAGTCTGGAAACTACACAAAAGCACAGCCCTTTTGCATAAGTTTTGGAGGGTCCAGATGAGAGCACACTCCATTCCTGAATGGCCTTCACGGTCTCCAAAAATTATTTATTTATTTATTTATTGAATTTATATTGTTGCCTATTCGCACATAGCAACTCAAGGCAGCTTACAGAATGTAAAACCCATTTAAAACAACAAAACTAATACCAAAGAATCAAATAAATTAATATAATAAAATAAAATCACCCCTCACCTCCCACCCCCACCCTGGTGACAGCACATCACATGAACCATTTAAGAACCAGGTTTTCAGTGCCTCCCAGAAGAGTGTAAGAGTGGAGGCCATTCTAATATCTGAGAGAATGATGTTCCAGAGAGAGGGAGTCACCACGAAAAAGGCCCTTCTTCTGCCTCCCACCAGGTGTATCTCCCTAGGGTATGAGACTCTCAACATTCTATGCCCACTCTGATGGGTTGGCAAGAGACGGTCTTTCAGATAACCTAGTCCCAAGTCATGAGGGCTTTAAAGGTGACAACCAGTACCTTGAATTGCACCTGGAAGCAAATTGACAGCCAACACAGCTCCTACAGTAGATGTGATTCATGTGCACAACCGGGTCTGAAGGAAATCATGTTGGCTGCTGCATTTTGCAACAACTGGCACTTTTGGATGTTCTTCAAGGGCAGCCCCTGTAGAGTATGTTGCAATAGTAAAGCCAGGAAGTGACTAGGGCATGAGTGACTGTGAGTAGGGATTGTTGGTCCAGGAAAGGGTATAACTAGTGCACAACCCAGAGTTGTGCAAAGGCCCTCTTGGCCACGACTGCCACCTGCTCTTCAAGCAGGAGTTGTGAGTCAAGGAGAACTCTCAGATTATACACAAGGTCTGTTTGTGATATGCCATCCCATCCAAGAACAAAGGTGGCAATTCTCCCTGAGCCAATGAACCCCAAATCCAGAGCCACTTGGTCTTGCCAGCATTTAATATTAACCCATTGCTCCCCATCCAGCCCCTAACAGCCTCCAGACATTGAGACAGGGAGCATCACTTAAGTTACCATGGCCAAGACATACAGCTGAGTATCATCAGCATATTGCTGATATCTCAGTCCATGGTGGCAGATGATCTCAAAATTCTTTATCTATGTACCTTTCACCATGAAAATGTTGGATCTAATTTCCCAAAGGAATCTTGGGAAAGTTTCAAAGTTTCAGCAACAATATATTTGGGATCTTGTCAGGGTTCTCGTTGGCAAGCATTAATTGCAAAGCTTTGAATTTGGGCTTTTCACATTTTTAATCTGGGGTTGTGCAAGGGGCAATAGTTTTTGATTCTCAAGCCATTTTTGTCCCATTAGTTTGATAGGCCTATAAAGAATACAAATCATTGCTATTAAAACAGCTGTCAGGTCTTCAAGACATTTTTCTAACCACAGGAAAAACATATAGATTTTCTTATATTGCCAAATAATTTATGTATTATGGAACAAAGTCAGTTTTTCCCAAACTGTCTGACCGGAGAAAGTTTCCATCTCCCTCCTCCAGTTTTTTCCATTTTTCTTCCCAAGCCCTTTAGCTTAGCTCCTTTCTCTGACAGCTATTCCCTAGAATTATTATTTTCCATTTATCTATTCAAAACTACAAGCTGACATCAATGCAAAATCAACTTCTTTTTTTAAAAAACTATTTTCTTGCTCATAAAGGATTAATTCAATTCACCAGACACGCAGGCTCCTCATTCAACTGTAAAGGTTCAGCAATTTGTTATGGAAACTTGAAGTTCTACAGAATTACTTTTTTATAGGAGATTTGTGTGCATCTAATGCACTGGATTTTTAGCAAATACGAACAGCATCAGCTGCTGTGAAGGAGGAGAACTAGCAAGGATAATTATTAAAGTCCCAGCAAGTCTGGAAAAGGCAGTTTAATTGTTTCCTTCCTTCTTTTGAATAAAAACAAAAGCATCTTTTGATGCTGGGATTTATTTTATGGAGAGGAAAAAAAATCAACCCTGATTATTTTTTGAAAGGACAGATACTCCAAGTGAAGGTCAAAAACTTTGGCCATGAAATGAGAAGAGAGAGCTCAATGGAGAAGGCCCTGAGTAGAGTAAAGATTGAGGGCAAAGGAAGAATAACACAGCAGAGGATGAGATGGTTAGTGTTGTGTATACAATAATGCAATAAAGGTCTGAGCTTGAGGTAAAGTGCAGGGTTCTGGCCCTGCACTTCTGATTGGTTATCAGGCAGCTCGACCAGGATTGGTCAGCTATAACGAACCTGATTGGTCTTTAACTAAGAGTTTCCATTGGTTATTAGAAATAGCGTTCCTAGTTGTTATTGGTCGAATCATACAAAAGGTGCCTATATAAGGCAGAGTTAACCGTTATTATTTGCTTTTGCACGATGTAAATAAAGAGTTGAAGTTCACTGTTCTAAAGCCGTCTCCAGTTACTACGACTCATGCGCAGTACTTAACAGTCAGATAGTATCATCAGGACAAAGAACATGAATTTTGGGCAAACTCTTGGAAAGAGTGGAGGACAAGGGGCCTGGCATGTTGTGGTCCATGCGATTGTGAGGAGTCAGGCACAACTTAGTGACTGAACAACTAGTTTAACTTTACTTGTACTCTGGAGCACCAGTCTTCACATACTCTGTGGAGTGTACACATTACGATGTAAAAATCTCAACAACTGAAAGTCTGTCTTTTATCTTAATTCTAAGATAAAGCACATAGAATGTGCCAAAACATCTATTAGCCACTGAATAATGAATTGTTGCAGAGTGAACAATTTAAATGAATGTCTGAAACATTTATCTAAAGAAAAGCAATATTTGTTTAGCTATCTTAACTGGGTAACATTTCAGTTTTACTGACAATGTATCGTGTCTATGAACTCTGCAGAGTGATCTAAATGTACTATAGGTTGATTTTTGAACTTTTTGAAGAAAAATATAAGTTCATCAATACATGACAGAAATAAATTGTCTTGAGCCAGCTATGATAGATATCATATCCACCCAGGGTTCATATATATCCAGATATATGTTTCTATCCAGAGACAGAATACCATGTGCAGATGAGTGCTTTCCTCTACAACTCAGTCACATTAATTTCAGTATTTTGAACTAAAATTAGCTAGTCTCTGTTAGAAATAAAAATGTTGGCCTTCCATAGGGCCTTGAAAATGTGACAAACTCCACGCCCCCATTCAGTGAGCCAGGATGTCTGTTGAACTTGCCTGTAAGGTTGGTTTAGAGAAATATTTTTTTCTTCAAAATTGGCAACTTTAAGGTATGTGGACTTAACTTCCATATGTCCCAACCAGCATGCTTTTTCAGACATTTTGGGAGCTGAAGTCTACACTTAACAAGTTACCAAGTTTGAAAAATATCATTTTAGAGCTTTGTTTGTTTTCTTTTTCAAATAATTGATTAGAAGCTTTGTTTCCATTGTATTGTTTATGTGGGTTTAATTATTTTCTTTTTTCTGCTTATAGATACTTCAATCATCCTATCACTGTATATTAGTTTTACTTATATACGGTGTTTATGCATTGTTTGTTGTCTAGAATCACCAGGTTGAGGTTGGTGTCATAATGTCTATCGAACTAACTAACTAACTGAATAAATTAATAAATAAATGAAGGAGTACACAAATAAATAAATAAGAAAGTTATATAGGTGTTTAGCATAACTGTGCCTGCTTGAAAATTATCAGAGTCCCAGGAAAGGCAATTTAACTCTTCATTTTCTTCTTTTGAACAAAACTAAAACCTGTCTTTTGAACCAGAGGTTTATTTTGGAGGGAAAAGACCTCCAGTGCATGCTGGCTGGGGAATTCTGGGAATTGAAGTCCACATATCTTAAAATCAGCAAGGTTGAGGAACACTGTCTCAGCCTCTGTCTTCCAAACTGTTGTGAATTAATAGTGCAAAATAAAGTATATTGAGCTTGAAGCCAAGTGCAGGGTTCTGGCCCTGCACTTCTGATTGGCTGTTAATGGCAGGATCACATTGGTCCGTTCAGGAGCGTCTGATTGGCCATTAACGGGTCATCCTCATTGGTTGTTGGAGCTAGCGCTCCAGGATTTCTATTGGTTAAAAGGTTAATAAGTTGCCAATATAAGAAAGGCTATAGCAGCCCTCCAGTTTGAGCTGTCACACCATGTAAATAAAGAGTTGAAGTTCACCATTTCACTGGCTCGTCTCCATTCTTCCGTACCCATGCCTCAAACTTAACACAAACCAAAGTTCCCATTGATAGCACAAAACTCTCTTTCTTCAATTTTATATTAATTTAATGTAATATTTTACATATGTCTTTTCCTCACAGGGTTTGGAGTGAGGGGGTGGGGAATTGAGAAAATGGGACAAATGTAAACTGTTTATATTTGCAAAATTGCTAAAAAATGCAATCACTTTTGAATTTAAAACCCCCTTCATCTAACATGAATATTACCAGACCAACCAATGAGATCACAAGATAGGGAAGTAATGAATATCTTATGTAGAGAAAACCAAGAACAGATATGTGTTCATGAAGATCAAAGCCCAAATTATAATTTTCTCTGGAATCTGCTGTGGTTTTTTTTTTTTCCTCCTCTTAATTTCTAAGCAAAAGATCTGAGCTGAAATAAAATCCATTGCATCAAGAATAGGATTGCTCCTTTTTGCCCCTGTATTTTTTATAGGGAAGCTTGGAAAACAAACCATACTATTTCTTCATGTTTTAAGATGTGATTTTGAACTGAATTAGAACCGAATGAATAATTAGCCACCAACAGATTGTGAAATGCCAGCAAACATTGTGTCATTATAATTATTTCTCCCGAACTGATTGATTATATGACTCTCCTCCCTTCAGCCATACCAAAAACAACATGCTAGAAAGTATCAGACTTGTGGTATTCAGATTCTCTGGCTCTGTCAATTTATTTTGAAAGGTTACCCAGTCATTTCATAATCCACTGTTGGAAGAATATAGATTTGGAAAGAAGGATAAAGATTTGGACCTTTATTGGCTGATAACAGTTGATATTGCTTGATATCCTATGAAGGAGCAGAAATATGTGATGTTCAGTAGTAAAAGGGAAGCAGTCCTATCGAATTTTTAATGGTCCTCAAAGTTCAGGCTCAGAAACCTTTTTGTTATTGAAGAGCTGAATGTCATATTTATTGGCAGAATAAGGATAAAACTAGGTTTTATTGTTTCCTCCCAGTCACATAAAGCACTTGCAATCTGTGCACTTAAAGTACCACTTTCCTTTCCCCTTCCCCAAGAGTGTGATGGTATTGAGGGAGGTAGCAAAACAGCATTTTTTTTTTGAGAGAGTAAATAAGTCCCATTTCAAATATCAGATGCAACATTGACTCTATCTAACCATTGATTTTTATATAATGAATGAATTAATGCTCAAAACCTTGAAAATGCACTTTGGAAATTTCAGCGAAGATTGATAAACATGGATTTCATCTTGCTTTATTGGCAGTTTATTTAATTGACTGCAAAGTGATCTCTGAAGAAGCATCTCTAATATTGTTGTACTTTTGCTGTGGGCAAATCCTGAGCCAATTCAGATTGTCAGTTTTAGGATTTAATTGGTGATTCCTACAAAATGAAATACAGTTTTGGTTGCAACTGAATGTTAGGCCCCTCAATTATTTTTTCCAAACTCTTCATATACAAATAGTCCAGTGGTAGTATTCAATGTTTTTCCCTCCCAAGCAAGTAAGCGAATGGTGGCTGGGTGACCGGGTGGGGGGGCATGGCCATCCAGAAGGTGCTACCGTTTGGTGACCCAGGCCAAATTGCTGCTACCGGTTTGCCTGAACCAGTGCGAACAGGCTGAATACCACCTCTGAAATAGTCGTCAACTTAAGAATGGTCATCAGTTTTGAGTCATTGCATTGTACAGCTTCCCCTTGAATTCTATTGATCCTCATTTAGCACCAATCTTGATTTAACCACTAGTTGCTAAATTCTTGTATTAGAGGTAGCAATAATATATTTTTTAGGCCTGAACTCAACAAATACTCATTACTTGTGCATTTCAATGGGCTGGCCATAAACATTTTAGCTAATTAATTAGCTAACAGAAAAAAATTCTTCTAAAATTTTAAACATACACTACAGGTTGTCTTTGCTTAATGAGTTTTATTCACGAACTCTTCAAACTTAACAATGGTGCTGAATGAATGGTACTCATGCCTGATCCCTGAAGATGTGACCATTGCAGTGCCTTCACAGTGGGTGATTCACAATTTGGGTGATTGGCAATCCATCCACATTTACACCCACAGGGAGCTTCAAGTTCCCCCTGCCAATTTCTGCTCTTTTGGTCACCTTGTGCTGTGCAACCCTTGCCATTATCAGCTGACCATGTCCATCTTGTTCCTCACGCTGCTGCTGAAGTTCATCCAGCTTGGTCCTTCACAAGCATAGTTGGTCAGGGATGGCTGTCATTGCTGGAGTGGCAGGGTGTCTACTGCCTCCAACTCATGTTCTCTGTCTTTCTCCTGCCACTGCCAATGAGGAACATCCAGTCTTGGCCCTTCACGAGGCAGCTACTGGCTGCGTGATGCCCTTTTCCTGATGCTGCACAATGCCTTCATGAAATTTTGCTGTCTAGGGAAGACTTTAAAACTTCACAAATTGGAAAAACATTGCTTTTAAGTATTTGAAAGTGTTAAGTTCTGCGCATGGGCGCAAGGAACGGAGACGAGACGGTGAACAGTGAACTTCAACTCTTTATTAATCATTCTGAACAGAGCAAAAACCTAGGGCAGCAGCAGCCTTTTGATAGGCAAGCTGCTGATCTAGTAACCAATGAGAAATGTGGAGTGTTAAACCCTTTAACCAATGAGACTGGCTCGTTAACAGCCAATCAGATTCTCCTGAATGGACCAATCCAATATCGCTATTATCGGCCAATCAGAAGTGGAGGATTAGAACCCTACTATTTCCAAAGGATTAGAACCCTACTATTTCTAAAGGTTTGATAAAACTTTATTTCAGTGTTTTATTAGTTCATAACACCCCTTCCCCCCGGGTTCCGTTTAAGGGGTGCAGTGACATAATCCCTGAGGTATGAAGGTTGTTTTGACTGTCTATTGGATTTACGCTGTCCTACCGGTTCCTGTCTGTAACCCGGTTTCGACGGGACGTTTTTGGGCAAGTCGGGTGCCGGTGGTTCCTCATTGGATGACTCGGTGCCGCTAATGTTCTCATTGTTGTCCTCTGGTCTTTGTGGGCTTGCCTCTGTTGAGGTGTTCCTCTGTGGCGAGGACACGCCCCTCCCTGATTCTTCTTCATTCGTTATGCCCGATCGCTGACTTCTTTTGTTCCTGCTTTCCGCCATCTCGAATTCGGTTTCTTCAACATCCCCTCCCCCCTCAGTTTGGGAGTTACCGGAGTTGCGGAAACTAGGTTGTAGCCTTGAGCGAAGCTGATCTACATGGCATTTCCATATTTTTCCATCGCAGGTTTTCACCAGGTACGAGCTGGGTCCAGTGGCTTGAATTACAGTTGCCTTGACCTACAACGGTTCACCAGAAAGGTTTCTGGTGAAAACTAAGTTGTCTATCTTGAACTCACGGCATTTTCTGCTAGATCCACAGGGTTTCTCTGGCTCATAAGATGGGTGAAGCTGGTCGAGGTGGGAACGGAGTTTGCATCCCATTAATAGTTCAGCTGGAGTCTTGTTGGTGACGCTGTGTGGAGTGATATGTTGGAGAAGGAGTATTCTGTTTATTTTATCTTCAATGTCCCCATAGTCCATTTTGTAGAGAGTTTTTTTTTTAACAAATTGTACCATGCACTCGGCTCTTCCGTTAGCCACAGGGTGCACTGGCAAAGTTAGTGCACGGTGAATACCCCGGTCCACTAAGTATTGTTCAAAGGGTAGAGCGGTAAACTGGGGTCCGTTGTCAGAGACCAGAACGTCTGGCAGTCCATGCGTCACGAATAGCCGGACTCGGTTGTAGTACTCTTCATTTCGTGGATCTTGAGCCAGTTGGAATAGGCATCCACTGTTAGTAGGAACGTATGTCCCTTAGTAGGTCCCGCAAAGTCAATGTGGATGCGGGATCACGGTCCCCGGGGTGTTTCCCATTCTGTTGGAGTTGCTTTAGGTGGGGCATTGCTAACTTCCTGGCACTTTAAACAAGTCTTTACCCAGGCTTTGATCTGTTTGTCGATGCCCGGCCACCACGCGTAGCTTTGTGCGAGCGCTTTCATATGCACGATGCCGGGGTGACCCTCATGCAGTATTTTTAATACTGCTCGTTGTAACCGCTCTGGGACGATGACTCTATCCCCCCATAGGATGCAGCCTTTTTGTGAAAAAAGTTCTGTTTGCCGGTTCTTGAAGGAGGTGAAGTCATCAGGGGTTTGATCTACTGGCCATCCCCGTTCGACCCAGCTAAGAACTTGCGTTAAGATAGGATCGCATTTTGTTTCGATCGCGATATCTCTAGCTGTTAGCGGCGGTGAATGTAGCGTTTCAATTTGGAGTGTCGTAAGGGTTGGAGCTGGGTCATCGACAGTTTCCGGAAGTGGTGCATGGCTCAGCGCATCAGCGTGGGGAATGGCTTTCCCCGAGCGGTGTTGCAGCTTATAATTGTATGCAGCCAAAAACTCCGACCAGCGAGTCATTCCAGGTGATAATATATAGGGGGTTGGCTTGTCTCCCGCTATAATCCCCAGCAAAGGTTTGTGGTCGGTAACAATAGTAAAAACTCGTCCATATACATATTCATGAAACCGTTTCACAGCAGATACAACAGCAAGAGCCTCTTTATCGATTTGACTAGAGTTACGTTCAGCCTTTGATAGGGTCCTTGAAAAATAGGCAATAGGGGCTTCACTACCATTTAGTAACACATGGCTCAAAATGGCTCCTACTCCAAACGGTGACGCGCCACATGTAATTGTTAAAGGCAAAGTCTCGTTATACTGCATTAAAACAGCATCTGAGGTTAACAAGTTTTTCACTTGTTGGGATGCGTGCTCCTCTCGGTGCCCCCAGACCCAGGTTGCTTTTTTGTCAAGAAGTCTATGTAGGGGCTCAGCTATGGTCGCTTTGTGGGGCAGGAACATGTTGTAAAAATTAATGAGCCCCAGGAAAGCTTGGAGATCAGTCTTATTTCTGGGTCTTGGGGTGTTCTTGATTGCTTTTAGTTTGCTATTGGTGGGGTGAATGCCTTGTTTATTGATTAGGTACCCCAGGAACTCTACTTTTTCTGTACACAGTTGACATTTATTTTTTTTAACCTTAAGGCCGGAGTCTTTAAATTTCTGGAGAACCAATTTAAGATGCTCTTTTAGTATTTCTCTATTCGGGGCAGCAATTAAAACATCATCAAAGTATGGTACGACCCCTTTTATCCCCTGTAAGAGTCTCTCCATCAAACTCTGAAAAATCCCTGGGGTTACGCTAACTCCGAAATGGAGTCGGTTGCACTTAAAGGCACCTCGGTGCGTAACGATCGTTTGTACCTCTGCTGTTTTTTTTATCTACAGGCAGTTGTTGGTATGCCTGTGCTAAATCCAATTTAGCGAAGACTTTTCCACCCTCCAGGGAATGGAGGAGGTGTTGTACCACTGGTACTGGGTAAGCGTTCTGTTGAAGGGCGTGATTCAGGGTGGCACGATAGTCCCCACAAATCCTTAACGATCCATCTGGTTTGATGGGTGTTATGATTGGGGTTTCCCAAGGAGCGTGGTCTGTTGGTTCTAAAATACCCTGGGTTATTAATTTATCAAGTTGCTCGTCAATCTTTGGTTTAAGGGCAAAAGGTACTCGACGAGGCTTAAGGCGGATGGGGGCTACTTCAGGGTTAAGGTTAAATGATATCGGGGTCCNAATCCCAAGTGGAGCGAACCATTGAAGGCCTAACAAGCTAGGCCAAACACGATCAACGACGGTCAATGGTAAAGATGCAGTTTGATTTTTGAATGAGACCTGGACTAGGCTGGATCCAATGACCGGAATTCGGTTTCCCTGATAATCCTTGAGTATGATTCTTTGGGTTCTGAGGTCTTGCTGCCGGACGGCAGCGATTAATTGTTTAAGAGTCTTCCAGGAAACCATTGATAGGGATGATCCTGAATCGACTTCCATCATACAGGGCTGGTTTTCGATGGCGACCTTCACTCGGATCTTCTTTGCATCTAATGATGAGGCGTGACCAATTGTAATGGTTTGGTGTGCCTCCTCTCGTTTTGATGAATTGGCCAGTGGTTTATTTATGTAGGAGTGGTTGTTCCATTGGTGGTTCAAATGTTCCCAACTCACAGGACGATTTCCTGTGGTTTGGCGGTAGTTAGTCCCCCTCTGAAATGGGCTGGATCCTTGCTTGCTTCTACAGACCTTTCCGATGAGGCCTCTCTTCCCACAAACATGGCAGAGCGCATCGAGGAATTTGCAGTCTGATCGTGGGTGGTTTGCTCCACAACCTGCGCATTGATACTGCAGTCTCTGGTTACGCTCGTGGCGTTGGTCTCATTCAGACCGGAGCCAGTTGACCTCTTCCTCATCACTTTCTGATGACGATTCGAGGTCCTCGTGGTGGGTTGCCATTGTATGTCCCTCTAGGCNGCGGTGCATCTAGTCCCAGAACTATTCGGTCTCTTAGGGCTTCTTTGAGGTCGGTGAACCCGCAGACGCCTCCCAGGTTCCGGAGATCCACGATGAAATCTGCAATGCTTTCTCCTTTCCGCTGGTCTCTCTGGTAAAATTCATGTCTTNGTTGGTCTCCAGAAACATCTGGAACCGATCCATGTATGAGTCCCAGTCTTCTTGTGCCGGGTCAAATGGAGCGGGCGGTATGGCGCCGCCGGACACAGTTTCTGCCGTTGATGCACCTTCAGCCACGTGCTCTGTTTGTTGCTCTGTAGTGTTCAGTCAGCTCTGACGTCTCCATATCCCATCCTCGTCGCCAGTGTTAAGTTCTGCGCATGGGCGCAAGGAACGGAGATGAGATGGTGAACAGTGAACTTCAACTCTTTATTAATCATTCTGAACAGAGCAAAACCCTAGAGCAACAGCAGCCTTTTTATAGGCAAGCTGCTGATCTAGTAACCAATTAGAAACGTGGAGTGTTAACCCCTTTAACCAATGAGAGTGCCTCGTTAACAGCCAATCAGATTCTCCTGAACGGACCAATCCGATATCGCTATTATCGGCCAATCAGAAGTGCAGGATTAGAACCCTGCTATTTCTAAAGGTTTGATAAAACTTTATTTAAGCGTTTTATTAGTTCATAACAGAAAAGGTGTTTGTTTTAGGGTTTGTTTTATATAAAATGACTTATTGGATTGGATTTTTATAACTTACCTATCAGACTGAATTTAGGAAACACAATGCATTTTCTAGAAATATCTTGGAAAGGCCCTTTGCTATTTAGTCCAAATGGTTCTAACTTCTTCTCACCAAACTCTCCTCATGAGTAATTCTAGCTAAGTTTCATTTGTTAGCCGACTTGGCATGCTGAGTGACTCATTTTCTGCCAGAAAAGATGCTTTGATAACTCACTTCCAACAGTCAGCTCCAAAATATTTAAAAAGAACGTTTTCATTCTTTATGCACACAAATCCTCAAGCCCTCATTCTTTCTGCCTGAAATTTGGAACAATTATTCTCAATAAAATACAATCACTGCCAAAATCTAAATGCTTTTATTCTTTATGTTTTCCCCATGCTATACTATAGGAAAATAAAGATGTTTTTCCAAATTTCATTCTAGATCTAGGCAATGTTTTAAAGTTAAATGCCTTGGCATTCATCTACATTGGTCCAGTTTCACAAATTAGGCCCTGAAATTCAGTGATGTACTGTAAGTAAAACTTTTCCAGCTTCAAGGCAAAACTCTCACATTGGTCCTCCACAAGGTATAGAGCAATGACAACCTGCATTTCTCATGATTTCTTACTAGCTGTGTACATATCTCACAAACACCTAATCATATGCTTTGCAGTAGCTAGTTTGCAACAGTATATGAGATTAAGAGTTCTAGTTTTTCTTCGGAAGTTGAAATGTTAGGCTGGGACTCAAAGCAGAGCAGGGGTGCCAAACTGGTGGATTTATCACAGAGTGGATGTATCATGCACAGGCCATGCCAATCTCAGCTCCGTGAAGGGAAGAAATGACATATGTCAAGTGATGGCAATGTGAGGCCATCAGTTTGACACCAATTGAGGTACAGCCTTAACAGTAGCAGAGGAATTCTGGGAAGAACCATGAAAGGAACTGAAATAGAAGAAGTATAATGGTTGCAGCTAAGATGGATCTAGATTTATTAAAGGCAGTTGATAAACCAGAAATATCTTGGGCAGTATTAAAATTCTGGACCTTTGTTTTGTTTCTCAGTTGCTGGAAGGAATCTGAAATTGAAAAAGACTCAATCCCAAAAAGTCTGCTGAAGATGAAGAGGAATTTTTTTTTCTATGCAGTGCAGAGGAATAGAATTTAGGCAGAAATCCTGAATTCGAAGAGAACTTCTTTCTGAATGTATTTCATGAAGCCAGTCATGAAATTATAGCATTATTAAGTGACTAGATGAAAGAACGGAATAACACCATTGGAAGATACATTCTGCTTAAAGTTGCCTAGCTGGGAAAACCCAACTAGTTGAAGCTGCTTGCTTGCTTTGATATCTTTTCTTAATAAAGTAGAGACAACATAAAATAACAAAAGATAGTGGTTGCACTGTATCTTTCACTGAATCCTGAGAACCCTCTGTGACACAAACCCCTCAAGCCCCTCAATAACTAAGAATAGGCAAGAAGAGAAGAGATATAGAGCTGGATCTTCCCTGCTGTAATAACAATTCTGAATTTCAGAAAGATGTCTCTTCACCTTATCAGCCAATGAAAGCATTCTTCCCTCCTACCTACTCCTCTGCACCCTCCATGCAATATAGATTCACTCATGTGGCCAGGACATATTTCCCTTCTTGATATATTTTTGACTCTCTCAAGGTGTTTGGGCCACATGTAGCTTGGAGCTTCACGTTCTAAATTTGTGTTGTAGGCCCATAGGGGTGTAAGTAATGAACAAGTTCAAATATTCACTGAGGGGTATTGGAAGAAGGATTAGATCTTGCCCTGGCCTTGGGGGCATTTTAACACTGGACAGCGAGAGTGGCATATAAATTTAATAAACTTGATATGTGAAATAAGGATATTGCAGAGCCGTCTTGACTCTGACTGGTTCACAGCACTAAGGAAGAAAAGCAAAATATTAAGAGGTGAAAGCCAATGGATTTAAGTGTTAATGTCATGTTCCCTTTTGCAAATGAATCATTGCTGATACCTTCTGTTCTTGATAACTATTTTTTTAAATGCCATAGTGTACCAGCTGTAGCTCAGGTCACAGAAATGATATATTTTCTGTCCACTGGGGAAAAATGTAATTTAGCATAGAACCAGCAGTGATGTTCACATCTATGCATGAAATTTGTTCTTTCTACAATAACTTTATTTCCAATGAATATAACAAAAATTTTATTTGGTTTCAAGGTTACATTTTTTTGGAGCAGGGTTTTTTTATATTTTATTCTGAGGGCTCAAAATGAAATGTATTGTATTTCAGGAAATGTGATACTGGTTTAGATTTATTTTATTGGCTCATTTTTAAAGCAAAAAGATAAGTACTTGTATCATGTATTTCAGGTTTTAGATTGAAGTGCTATTGTTGTGACATTGAGAATAAGGAGTCTAATTTCATAATAACAATATTTTCCTGTTTAGTTCCTTACAATAAAAATATTTTGATTAATGTAAACTGTATTCTTAAATTATCCAGTTTGTGGCACTCTATATTATAATACCCTCTAATTTGAATTCACCCATATTCTAATCATTTTATTATGCACTTTATTTGTCATGGCTCCCATTAAACATGGGAGCTCAATAGCCATCCTTAGGCAGGAAAAGGGCCAAATGATGACCCTTGTGTCATGATGCAAAAGATATAAGATACATACTTGCATCAGATATTATAATATCACTGCAAAATTTGTGTGATGTCTTCATGGACATGTCATTGCATCTTATTATAGATACCACTGTTAGAAATAGAAAATTTGAAATGCATGTGTACACAAACACATGAATGCATAAAAGTACATTTCAAGATATACATAAATATAGAGCCAGTTCGGTCTAGTGCTAAAAGCACCAAGATAAAAAGTGGGGACTCATGAAAGCCAGCTGGGTAGCCCTAGGTCAATCACTCTCTCTCAGACCAATTTACCTCACAGGGTTGTTGTTGTAAGGAAGATGGGAGGATATGCTGGATATGTTTGTTGCCTTCAGTTATTTCTAAAAATAATAAAGGTGAGATACAAACAAACAAATAAAAAAAAATATGTTTCACTCTACACATTAGTTTTTTAAAAAGGTAAAAATTCTCAAGCCTAAATATCTCTATGGACTTTAATCTGTTGAAGGATCCTGTTTATTTATTTTATTTATTAATTAAATGTTTGTGCTGCCCATTTCACAGTCAAGTGACTCTGGTCATTACCAAGAGAGTTCCAAGCAAGGGGAAGACTGGAAATTAAGTTCATCAAACCATGCTTTAAATCTTGGCATAATCTTACAGCAAAGACATCATCGCTTCCTCTCTGCTATATAAATTGTGCTTGGAAAGAGATTGTACTTCATGCACAATATGATTTGCATTTTAACATTCCTCTTCTGATCATGTGCAAAAGCTTCCAAAAACTGAAGAAGTATTTTTAACAATTAGGAAGATAAACATGACTTACAAAAAGTCTAATTCGCTGGGTGGTTTGTCATTTTCTAGATCCCCCCCTCACCTTCCAGAGAAATGGAGATGGGATCTCTCCCTTGCAAAGAAATATTTACTCTGCTATGAAAAATAGTGCAATCTACTCAGAGAGCTCCAGACACACAAACTTAGAAATGCCTGTAAATAAATAAGAGATGTGGATTACAGCCATTATGTTATGTGTGGGATCAGCCTAATGAGTCTCTCTTTGAGACACACACACACACAGAGAACCATTTGCTATAAATACAAATAATAATAACAACTCATTTCATATGTACAACACTTCTGAAGATGTGAGAATCATTCATAATGAATAATTTTTCTGGGCAATTGGAATTTCCTTTCCTGTCTAGTACAAATGGTTTAAAAGGAGATCACATTTCCCTGAAACAAATTCATTCTTTTTTCAGAATAAAGAGGAGAATTTCCATACATTTGTTTTTGTCAATGTTTATTTTCATTGACCCAGAAATAAGAATATGGGTACTTGTAATGCTTGTGCATCATGACCCTGTAATTCACCTCTCGTGTGGATTTTAATAGAAATTAAGAAAAAAATGCCAAAAAAGGCAACATTTTTCCTGCTTTCTCATTTCTTTTTTATCCCATGCCTGTTTTTTTTTCTTTTCTCATCCAGATGTCTTTATTATCACCCATAAAAGCAATCACTATTTGTATCTCATTCAACGTATGAAAAGAAATCACAACTTTGCCTTGCTACTGCTGGCCCAGATGAGAAAGTACTAACTAAATTAAACATAATGAAACATTGTGATTTTCTGATAACATTCTTCCATGGTAGAGGCAAAGCATCTGCAAGTATTCCTGAACTACAAACATGCAGTTTCCCACATGCTGGAAACTTAGTTACTGTAGTTCTATTTGGCAGCCTCTGTTTAATCCTTGATATAAATTTCAAGAAAGAATGATTCTAAATCTTTTAACAAGTTACAGCAGGTTATCAACCAGGTTGATCTTTTCAAAAGTCCAAGAGGAGGATGTAATCAAAAGGAAGCATTTGTTTCTTGATACTAGCCTGATTTTAGTGTGCAAAGTCAAACCATTAAAGCTTTCTGCCTACTTTTAAAAGGTGAGATTCAATCAACTGCAGAAACTGATATTTGCTTGTTGAGGTGTTTAACTCCAGTGAAAAGTATTCGTTATTTTGGTAAGATTTGTGTGGCTTATTTCAAAGGAGTCAATTCATAACGCTAGTGAGCATCCATGGGATGATTTGATTTGAGAAAGCTTTGATTAAATCATGCCCTTTGCAACAAATTTGTGAATGAAAATGGAGACTTGCTTTGAAAGAACAAATTGAATCAAGAGCTTCCAAAATATTTGGAGGTATCATGGAAATTCTAGTACAATATGCATTGTTGAAGCTTCAGATCCATGGATGGAGAACACCTGGGGAAAGAGATTGATTGATACAATGGACTTTGATCTGGCCAGTTGATTCTCCTCACCCCACTGAATAAAATCACAGTTATTTTTTTAAAAAAATAATTATTAAAAAAATAAAGGAACAGAATAAATAATACATAAAAGAAAAAAGAAAAGAAGAAAAGTGGAAAAAGAGTGGATAAGGAATAAAATATCAGTAAATAAACAAAGGATTTGCCATTATTAAATTTAAAACTTATTATTTTGTTAACTAAATGTATAGAACTAGGTTCATCGTATCATCTTAAGAAATAATTAAAATTCTATATTAAAGTCTTAAACAATAATATTATTATCATCCCTTTTTTGCTCGAAAATAAATTCACATAATCATGTGGAGTAAAGGGATATACATCAAGGCAAACTCAGACACCATGGTTTTCGAAGGAGGAAAATTGAAGTAAAAAACAGTTATTAGAAGCAATTTCAATGCTTATAAATATATTTGAAGCAATTACCAGTCAAGTGCACTGAAAGGGAATTTAGAATTTAATGTTGTTTTTACTTACCTTTCATTTGTTTTGTTTTCTCTTCACGTTTTTCTTTTCCCCCCTTTTTCCAGCTCTTTTGGGAAACTAGCTCTTTTGGATTGGGCTTTGGGTTTCATTTACTTTCTCAACTCAACTCCTTCAGTGTGGCCAGACATAAACCTTAGCTCTATTTTTTCTTCTGTTGTCTCTTATGCTAATGGAATATTACTCTTTTGTATTAAGTCTTCCAAAGAAATTGCATTCAGCTTAGGTTTCTGAATGACCAGTCAGCTATACCAAGCTCTACATATTTAACTCTTTTAGGAAGAAAGCCAATGGGCAACATTAGGTCAGTCCCCCCCCCAAAGCTGGTTTCATTACCTCTAAGAACAGGAAGCCATTGATACTTTTCCCTTTTCCTGTCTATTTATCTGCTTCACTCTCTATGCTCCAGTGCCAAGGTCAGCAACAGAGTGGTCAATGTCTGGAATACTCTACCTGACTCTGTGGTTTCTTCCCCAAACCCAAAAAACTTTAACCTTAGACTGTCTACTATTGACATCACCCCTTTCCTAAGAGGTCTGTAGGGGGTGTGCATAAGCGCACCAACGTACCTACTGTCCCTGTCCTATTGTTTCTTTTATTTTTGTTATATGTATCCATGTATTCATAACTATGTTTATACTTATACCTATTATCTTGTAAGCAATTGACAAATAAAATAGAATAAAAATAAATAAAATATTGTCCTCAATGTTCCTGTAAAATAAATAGAATACAGAGTATTGGAGTTGGAAGGGACTTTGGAGATCTTCTAGTCCATCCTCATGATCAAGTAGGAGACCCTACACTATTCTGAACAAATGGCTGTCCAATCCCTTCATATGTGCCACCTTTTGCTTCTCATATGCAGCCAGACCAGACTGTTCCATCTGAATATATTATTTCAACATTGTCAAACATTACTGTCAACTTCAAAACAGATGTAGGCTGCTGCAACCATCTTTTTGTTTCTCAGATTGTCACACAAAATGGTGGGAGGAAAGAGACTTGGAATGTCAGCCCAGACAATAGCAACACATTGTCCCATGGGAACCAAGGTAATACCAACAGGTACTGGCCATAGATTGGAAGGAGTGGCCAGGGAGATGTCAGAATACCTAATTGGACAATGTGACCTGTGACAAGAAGGGAGGGGAACATGTATTCTTTAATTTTACCAAACCCAGGTGAAATTGCTAGAATTGGTTTTGCTTTCATGCGTGCCAAAATGATGGACTCATTGAAACAGTTATTTGAGAAAGTTAATTGTCTCAGAGTGCTGACTTGATTGGGTTCATTAGTCAGAACCTTGACAATTACTTTTCTATGTGCTATATTGTCCATTCTGCCGAAGTGAGAATAGAATACTTCGAATATATGGCATCTATCTGCATCTCTGTAATAAAGTTACTAAGAGAATAAGTAACCTCAGAGGGGCATTGTTTCAAATCACTAGAATTGAGGATGGCCACCAAGTCACAAATTTGGGTGGTTATGTTACACTAAGACTTGTAATTAGTCACCTTTTGAAGTCATACACATAAGGAGCAATGCTTGTCAAATGTAGGGAGGCTATGTCTAGTGTGAAAGTCAAAAAAATCAGTAATCAGGGGACAGATGGTGGACTCATGTTACCTTTATTATACCTCATAGGCAGAAATTCTAGGAAAAGCATCTTTCCCAGCAGTTATCCTATCCAAAGCTGATCTCAAGATTTGTCACACTGGCTTGGGGTAATATCAAAAGATTGGAGAACCTTTGAGTTCTGGAGTTTCCTAAGGCTGGAATGTAGAGATTGTAAATAAGCAGTTGTATCTTGTAATGGCTCTGATTCTTGGAAGTTCAAGGCATGGAAAATATAGGTTAAAAAATTGAAATAAAAAATTTGGAACAAAGGCCAGATAACTTATTATCCTGAAGTGAGAAGCTGAACTGAGTTTGGTTCTGCAACCCAACAAGACAGACACAGACTTCATAGAGTAATTAGGACTGTAGCATTTTTTTTTCTACCAAGCTGACTTCCATTGAAGACCTGTATACTGCCCGAGTCAAAAAGAGGGCTGCATGAGTCAAAAAGAGGGCTGCATGAGTCAAAAAGAGGGCCCCTAACATCCTGGACATAAACTGTTTCAACTCCTACCCTCAAAATGATGCTATAGAGCACTGCACACCAGAACAACTAGACACAAGGACAGTTTTTTCCTGAATGCCATCACTCTGCTAAACAAATAATTCCCTCAACACTGTCGAAATGTTTACAAAGTCTGGACTACTATTACTATTAATCTTCTCATCACTCCTTATCACCCATCCCCTCCCACTTGTGACTGTATGACTGTAATTTTGTTGCTTGTATCCTTACAATTTATATTGATGTTTCCTAGTATGATTTGATTGCTTATTGTACTCTATGACTATTATTAAGTGTTGTACCTGATGATTCTTGACTCTTGACGAATGTATCTTTTCTTTTATGTACACTGAGAGCATTTGCACCAAGACAAATTCCTTGTGTGTCCAATCACACTTGGCCAATAAAGAATTCTATTCTATTCTATTCTATTCTATTCTATTCTATTCTATTCTATTCTATTCTATTCTATTCTATTCTATTCTATTCTATTCTATTCTATTCTATTCTGAGGTGCAGCTGTTAAGGGGAGAAAAGCAAAACAATGTGATCACATTAATTCACTCTGAAAAAGGAACGTAATGGCAAATGTTGCTTCAAGGGAGTACTTTGCTCAGAGGTTTCTACAGCCATAATAGTTTTCTTGATGACACTACAGAAATGTTTCTCTATGCTCTTGCTTTCAGATGCCCAAATTACTTCTTTGAGAAAATCTAGCTGTTGTCAATGGCTATCTCCACTCTGGTATTATCTGAAACACACACAAGTATCTAAACATTTACAGGTGTATTCAAAAGCATGCTTTGACTTTTACATATCAGAAACCCCAGATTTTATCACTATATCAGCTAGTTTTTATAATTGTATAAATGAAGGACTGTATGATTCCTCTAGACATTGCCGGTTGTAAATCCGTTTTTCTCAGTTCACTTGTGGCCCAACTGTGTGGAGTGAGACAATTTGGAGAATGATCTCTGGCTCTGTTAGATTGCTATGAATTACTGCTGTCCTGTGATGGCTTCAAAACAAGCACTGTATTTTGAAGTAAAATGGAGAATTAAGAATTAAGAACCTTGGAAATAATGTTATAGTAAGTACAAGCAGGGGTGCGATTCAACCGGTGTAACAACTGGTTTGGTGAGCGTGTGTTTTCCGCGCACGCAGAGGGCTTGCTACTGAGCTTCTCCAACAATCACTCTGTGTTGAAAGGTTGACATGTGGCAATCTGCTGTGCTGTGTGAATCACTTGATCTTGAAAACCAGAATATAAAGCACAGGCTAGAGCCAGGGTGGGCAGGTGGGCCCAATAGCTGATTGTCAGAGCGAACTGGTTCCCTCACAGCTGACCCTCAGAGCTACTGGTTCACCTGAACTGGACTAAACCAGTAGAATACCACCCCTGAGTACAAGATAGGTCTATGATTGCTCATTGTCATCTATAATGCTTCAGAAGACCACTGAAGATCAGACCTTGGCCTTTGGCATAGTATCTGTTACTATAAAAAGATAAGTGTCTCTTTAGTAAAAGAGAATTGTCTGAATTGGAATCACAAAAAAAAAAAATGGATGATGTGGTTTCCTTAGCAACTGTGCCTTCACAAAAAATATACAGGGGATGCAATGACAAAATAATTCAGTTACACATTATATTTCAGCTGTTATCCAGTTAGGAAATAGATTCTTGAATGTGACTCAGAATGATATCAGTATAACTCATTAATCATTGTTATTAGGCTGCCCTTTTGCATGACAGTTTTGCAAAACCTTGAATCTTCTTACATGTTCAAATTTGGAAAATTCTTTATCTGAAAAGAGAAGCACTTATAGTTAATACTCCTGTATGTGCACAAATAGACTCAATTCATATACTAATCAGAGGAGATCCATAAAAGGAAATGAGGAAGAAATATGTATACTTAGCCTTTTCATACTTGGAAGAGTGTGTGTGACATGCACAGGATATTTACACCAGAAAACAGCAAGCTGTATTTTTTCTAAAGGATTTCAGCCTGCATGATAGAGTAGAATAATAGAATTATTCTATTCTATTCTATTCTATTCTATTCTATTCTATTCTATTCTATTCTATTCTATTCTATTCTATTCTCCTTTTCATCATCTTCCTTCCTTCCTTCCTTCCTTCCTTCCTTCCTCTCTCTTTCTCCTTCTCCTTTTCCTTCTTCTTCTCTCTCTCTATGTGTGGGAGAGAGAGAGACAGAGATGCCAGTATATATTAAAAGTATGATAAATAAGAAATCTTGGTCTAATCCAAATGAAGGGGTTCATTTTGTTTTGAAGCATTCTCTAGCTTTTTTTTCTATATATTTATCTCTGAATGGATGGCAGGCTCAGACCTGCACTCAGAAGGGACCAGTAATATTGTTTTAAGGTTATTGATTCTAAAGATGGCAAGGGAGAAATTCAGGGTCATTATGCCGCAAGCATCTGAAGTGAGAAAACCTGTGACAAGGAAATAGGCTTCTGGGAAGATGTGAAAGGGCTTTGGGATTGAAGGAGAGAAACGTTGCTCTGGCTACGTATGCACTAGAGAGTTTGCAGCATTACAGTTCAGTGAGCAAAAACTATGAACCTGAAACCCAGCATTATCTTTAATAGCTTGAAGAAATGAAACTATTCCAGCCCAGGTGTCAAATCAACATTCCATAAAGGCAACTGTGGACTAATTCCAGATGTTTAAGTTGCTTTGCCTCAATGCAATCCATAAAACAATATCACCTTTTCTGCATTTAAGAGTAAAGCACTGCATTGGGACTTCCAAGCTTTCACTTGACATCATTAATGTGGTTTAAACTGTAGCCTATCTTCTCAGTGCATGTTTTCTGTGTTGTCTTTTTTTTTTTTTAGAAAAGAAAATAAGAAAAAGAAAAACAAGAGTTGAAAAATTAAGTGGTTCCTTTCTACTTTTAAAAACCAAACATTGCCAAATAAGTGTTTATGGGGATATGATTGTTCATTTCATACAATTATTTTAAATATTAACCATACAATTAATTAATATGTAAAATGCTATGTTAATATACCAATATTATTAATATATTTCTTGCTTTATATTCACCTTGGAAAGGAACTAGGGTTTGGGTCATGTAGAACTAGAAATTTGAAACTACCCAATCAAAGCTTCATATATGTGAAAAACTATTTCTAAAGATGATCCAGGTATCCTAAGAATTTTCTTTCCTGAATTAATCTTAAGTCAGATGATTCTGAAAGTTGGAATTTATCCATATGCCCACCAGGAACTGTTTACATCTCTGTTAGTTTTGATTTCAAATTATCAGATAAATTTGGGGAGGGAGATTCCTCTGCAGCCATAAGCTTGAATATAAAGAGAGTTGCTACTTCAATGAGACAAAGACAAACACTCTATTCACACTCCTGCAAATTGTAAAGCATCATTTTCCATTGAAACACAAGCAATGAACAACCTTATTAATAATATGGTGATAATCAGGGGACTTGTAACCCAATAAATCAAATCCTTTGCTCAGTATCAGAATCCAGGTAATCCAATGAAGAGAAGCCTATCACTTCTCTGGATAACTGATTCCATGTTGAAGTGGAATCACCTCAATTTACACATTAAATTTAAGCATGAAAAAAAATCATTTTTAATCCAGACTTGATAGCTTTAATTGGGCCATTTTTGAATGGGCTTTACTTATAAATATGTTTTCATTTTAATAGTTATCATAGATAGAGGCAGCCATTCTCTGGGAGGAGATTATCATAACCAGCGCTTACCTAACTAAGTTCTGAAGATGATCTGAAACCACTGGCAGATTAATTCAAGTGCAAATATCTTAGATGCTAAACCCAATGTCTTGGGCATGAAAAAATACCTGTGAGCTTGAGGAATTATTTTGAAGGCAAATTTATGGAGGTTGAAGTAGGAAGAAGGTGTATATAAACAGACTTAAATTTAATCCCACCAAGGCAGAATGGTTGAGAATATGAAACTGAGTCCAGCAACAGTCTGTTTTGAATGGATTGTATAGTGATCCATCAGAGAGAACTGGCCTGCAATTTGTAGGTCCTCCTGGACCTCTGAGGAACAGGCCATAACCAGAGGGGCCACTGCACAAATTTCTTCTTGTATCTTCATCTTCAGGAGGAAAAGTTGACTTGCAGTCTCTCATGGCCTGGTGACTTCATAACAAAGGTTATTGGAAAGTGTTCTAGAGAGAGCTGTCCTTGAAAACACACAGAAGTTTAATTTGGTATAACATTGAACAGCTCAGATAATTAAAGAACATCAAAGGCTGCCAGAAACACTATGGAAACTGTTAAGGTTATGAGTTTAACTTCATTGAACCATTTAAAAGCTGATTGTCACTGTTATGAACTAATAAAACACTTAAATAAAGTTTATCAAAAGCTTTAAAAAATAGTAGGGTTCTAGCCCTGCACTTCTGATTGGCCGATAATAGCGATATCGGATTGGTCCGTTCAGGAGAATCTGATTGGCTGTTAATGAGCCACTCTCATTGGTTAAGGGGGTAATACTCCACATCTCTTATTGGTTACTAGAGCAGCAGCTTGCCTATAAAAGGGCTGCTGTTGCCCTAGGGTTTTGCTCTGTTCAGAATGTTTAATAAAGAGTTGAAGTTCACTGTTCACCGTCTCGTCTCCGTTCCTTGCGCCCATGCGCAGAACTTAACACTGGCGACAAGGGTGGGATGCGGAGATGTCAGAGCTGATTGAACACTACAGAGCACTAAACAGAGCACGTGGCTGAAGGCACATCAACGGTGGAAACCATGACCGGCGGCACCATACCACCCGCTCCATTTGACCCGGCACAAGAAGACTGGGACTCATACATGGACCGGTTCCAGATGTTTCTGGAGACCAACAATTTGAAGGATGCCACTACTGGAAAAAAGCGAGCAGCATTCCTGACTTACTGCGGACCTGCCGTTTTTAAGATGGCTAAGGCACTGGCGAAACCGGCTGAGGTGAAATCCATGGACTGGGATGTCCTTGAGCCCATCCTACGGACCCATTATGCACCTACCGTACCAACGCTTGTCCGAAGATATGAATTTTACCAGAGAGACCAGCGGAAAGGAGAAACCGTTGCAGATTTCATCGCGGATCTCTAGAACCTGGGAGGCCTCTGCCGATTCACTGACCTCGAAGAAGCTCTAAGAGAGCGAATAGTTCTGGGATTAGATTCACTGCACATGCAAAGTAAGCTGATGGCGAAAGGTGACATCAGCCTTGCAGATACCATCGCTGACGCTACTGCAGCAGAAGCAACCAGGAAGTCGGCTGCCTGAATGCGCCGCACCAACGCCCCGCTCCGCCAACTCACCGGCAAAACCTCGCCTAGAGGGACATGCAACGGCAACCCACCACACGGACCTCAAATCGTCATCAGAAAGTGATGAGGAAGAAGTCAACCGGCTCCAGTCTGAACGAGACCAACGCCACGAGCATAACCAGAGACTGCAGTATCAATGCGCAGGCTGTGGGGCAAACCACCCACAATCAGACTGCAAATTCCTCAACGCGCTCTGCCATATTTGTGGGAAGAGAGGCCACATCGGAAAGGTCTGGCTAGGATCCAGCCCACTTCAGAGGGGGACCAACTACCGCCAACCCACAGGAAGTTGTCCTTTGAATCGGGAACATTCGAACCACCAATGGAACAACCACTCCTGCAGAAATAAACTACTAGCCCATTCAACGAAACGAGAAGAGGCACACCAAACCATCACGATTGGTCACGCATCATCATTAGATGCAAAGCAGATCTGAATGAAGGTCACCATCGAAAACCAGCCCTGCATGATGGAAATCGATTCAGGATCATCTCTCTCGATGGTTTCCTGGAAGACCCTTAAATAATTAATCCCTGCCGTCCGGCGGCAAGACCTCAGAATCCAAAGAATCATTCTCAAGGACTATCAAGGAAACTGAATTCCGGTTGTTGGATCCAGCCTAGTCCAGGTCTCATTCAAAAATCATACTGCATCTTTACCATTGACCGTCGTCGACCGTGATCGGCTTAGCTTGTTAGGCCTTCAATGGTTCGCTCCACTTGGGATTGAGGTAGCTGGCATTCACCAAACCAGCAGCAACGACTGGGAGGAGGCCCTCGTCCAGGAATTCCAGGACGTCTTTGCAGACAAACTAGGCGAGTACAAGGGGACCCCAATATCATTTAACCTCAACCCTGAAGTAGCCCCCATCTGCCTTAAGCCTCGTCGAGTCCCTTTTGCCCTTAAACCAAAGATTGATGAGCAACTTCATAAATTAATAGCCCAGAGTGTTTTAGAACCAACCGACCATGCTCCTTGGGAAACCCCAATCGTAACACCTATCAAACCGGATGGATCGTTAAGGATTTGTGGGGACTACCGTGCCACCCTGAATCACGCCCTTCAACAGAACGCTTACCCGGTAGCAGTGGTACAACACCTCCTCCATTCCCTGGGGGGTGGAAAAGTCTTCGCTAAATTGGATTTAGCACAGGCGTACCAACAACTGCCAGTAGATAAAAAAACAGCAGAGGCACAAATGATCGTTACGCACCAAGGCGCTTTTAAGTGCAACCGACCCAATTCGGAGTTAGTGTGGCCCCAGGGATCTTTCAGAGCTTGATGGAGAGACTATTACAGGGAATAAAAGGGGTCGTACCATATTTTGATGACGTTTTAATTGCTGCCCCGAATAGAGAAATACTAAAGGAGTGTCTTAAATTGGTTCTCCAGAAATTTAAAGATTCTGGCCTTAAAGTTAAAAAAAATAAATGTCAACTGTGTACAGATAAAGTAGAGTTCCTGGGGTACCTAATCGATAAACAAGGCATTCACCCCACCANCTTCTCGACAAAAAAGCAACCTGGGTCTGGGGGCACTGAGAGGAGCACGCGTTCTGACAAGTAAAAAACTTATTAACTTCAGATGCTGTTTTAATGCAGTATAACGAGACTTTGCCTTTAACAATTACATGTGACGCATCACCGTTTGGAGTAGGAGCCATTTTGAGCCATGTGTTACCAAACGGTAGTGAAGCCCCTATTGCCTATTTTTCAAGAACTTTATCAAAGGCTGAACGTAACTCTAGTCAAATCTATAAAGAGGCTCTTGCTGTTGTATCTGCTGTAAAACGGTTTCATGAATATGTTTATGGACGAGTTTTTACTGTTGTTACCGACCACAAACCTTTTCTGGGGATAATAGCGGGAGACAAGCCAACCCCCTATATATTATCACCTAGAATGACTCGCTGGTCGGAGTTTATGGCTGCGTACAATGATAAGCTGCAATTCCCCACGCTGACGCATTGAGCCATGCACCACTTCCGGAAACCGTCAACGACCCAGCTCCAACCCTTACAATGCTCCAGATTGAAATGCTACATTCACTGCCGCTAACAGCGAGAGATATCGTGATCGAAACAAAATGCGATCCTATCTTAAAGCGAGTTCTTAGCTGGGTCGAACGAGGATGGCCAGTAGATCAAACCCCTGACGACTTCATCCCGTTCAAGAATCAGCAAACAGAACTTTTTTCACAAAAAGGCTGCATCCTGTGGGGGGATAGAGTCGTCGTCCCTGAGCGGTTACAACGAGCAGTATTAAAGACACTGCATGAGGGCCACCCTGGCATCGTGCGTATGAAAGTGCTTGCACGAAGCTACGCGTGGTGGCCGGGCATCGACAAACAGATCGAAGCCTGGGTAAATGTTATAAGTGCAAGGAAGTTAGCAATGCCCCACCAAAAGCAACTCCGACAGAATGGGAAACACCTCGGGGACCATGGTCCCGCATTCATATTGACTTTGCGGGACCTACTAAGGGACATACGTTCCTATTCACAGTGGGTGCCTATTCGAACTGGCTCGAAATCCACGAAATGAAGAGTACCACAACCGAGTCCGTCATCCGGAAGTTGAACAGATTATTCGTGACGCAGGGACTGCCAGACGTTCTGGTCTCTGACAACGGACCCCAGTTTACCGCGCTCCCTTTTGAACAATACTTAGCGGACCACGGTATTCGCCATGCGCTAACTTCACCAGTGCACCCTGTGGCTAACAGAAGAGCCGAGTGCATGGTACAATTTGTGAAAAAAAACCCTCTACAAAATGAACAATGGGGACATTGATGATAAGATAAATAGAATACTCCTTCTCCAACACATCACTCCATACAGCGTCACCAACAAGACTCCAGCGGAACTATTGATGGGACGCAAACTCCGCTCCCATCTTGACCGGCTTCACCCGTCTTACGAGCCAGAGAAACCCTGTGGATCTAGCGGAAAACACCACGAGTTCAAGATAGGCGACTTAGTTTTCACCAGAAACCTTTCTGGCGAACCGTTGTGGATCGAGGCCACTGTTATTCAAGCCACTGGACCCAGGTCGTACCGGGTGAAAACCTGTGATGGAAAAATATGGAAACGCCATATTGATCAGTTTCGCTCGAGGCTACAACCTAGTTTCCGCGACTCCGGTAACTCCCAAACTGAGGGGGGAGGGGATGTCGAAGAAACCGATTTTGAGATGGCGGAAAGCAGGAACGAAAGAAGTCAACAATCGGGCATAACTAATGAAGAAGGATCAAGGAAGGGCATGGCCTCGCCACAGAGGAACACCTCAACAGAGGCAAACCCGCAAGGGCCAGAGGACAATGATGAGAACATTGGCGGCACCGATTCTTCCAACGAGGAACCGTTGGCACCCGACTTGCCCGAAAACGCTCCGCCAAAACAGGCTTACGGACAAGAACCGGTGGGACAGTGTAAATCCAATAGACAGTCAAAGCAACCTGCCTACCTCAGAGATTACATCACTGTACCCCCCCAAACGGAACCCGGGGGGAAGGGGTGTTATGAACTAATAAAACACTTAAATAAAGTTTGTCAAAAGCTTTAGAAAATAGCAGGGTTCTAGCCCTGCACTTCTGATTGGCCAATAATAGCGATATTGGATTGGTCCGTTCAGGAGAATCTGATTGGCTGTTAACGAGCCACTCTCATTGGTTAAGGGGGTTAACACTCCACATCTCTTATTGGTTACTAGAGCAGCAGCTTGCCTAGAAAAGTGCTGCTGCTGTTGCCCTAGGGTTTTGCTCTGTTCAGAATGTTTAATAAAGAGTTGAAGTTCACTGTTCACCATCTCGTCTCCTTAACAGTCACCTTTACAGATCTACATGGCTAAGGACTGAAATGTTCATGACCATCTTCACTCAGATTTGGGTTCATTCAATTAGTCTTTGGTAAGGTCTTAAAAGCCTACCCCTTGTCCCCCAGACATTGTGTGTTAAGATGTGGATAAGCCTTTTTGAGACATTGTTTTAGTATGTCAATGTGTTGTGATTTGGCCTCAGTTATGTTACAGTGTGATGCAGTTGTGGGTGTTGAGGTAATTCCCCGTTAGGAGAATGAGTGCATACAGAGAGACGTATTTAAGAGTAGTGTTTGAATAATACACATACAGCACACAGATACACTGTACAGTAAATGTAGTTTTTTACTTCCAGAAACAGTGGGCTTTTGATGTATTTAGATTATTTTGTTAATTCCATCAGTCACCCAGGTTCTTAATTTACAAGTTAGATGGCCATATAGATTACCCCAGCAAATTACCTAACAAACAAGCAAATTAAATGTAGATTTGAAGAAACGTGAATAATGGAGCAAATCTGGAAGTCAGACCTCTTGTTCTTTTTGAGCTATTCTGCTGACTGCTTCTATTGTCTAACTCGATGAAGCCTCATAGGGATAAAAATTCAAATCGGTCACCCTGATAATTTGGATTACAGTTTTAAAAAGTAAAGCAAATGGAAAAGAATAGTGAGAGCTACAATCCAAAATATTTACATATTATTAAATAGGACAGAGGTTGATACCTAACATCACACCAAGGTTATCAGTATTAGGGCTACAGAGGCCTAATAGAGGTTAATCTAGAAATCTCTATCTCCATGACTCATACTTCTTTGGAAGTTATGTCTGAATGGTCCATGGATTATATGGTCCATTCCTTTTGTTTTTCTCCCATTGTTTATCTTCTTTGAGTTCAAGGATCTATATTCCCTATGGAGTAATGGGGAAATTTTTTCCATGGGCGAATAGGCGGCAATATAAATCAAATAAAAAATAAATAAATACCAGTAAATATGCTAAATACTTACCATCAAAACCAGGGGTGGGATTCAAATTTCTTAACAACTGGTTCTGTGGGTGTGGCCTAATTTGTGGGTGTGGCTTGGTGGTCATGTGACTGGGTGGGCATGGCTTGTATGTAAATATTATAAATATTGATGTAAATAATGATATTTTTTTATTAAAAAAGAACAACTTTTATCCAAAAACAGGCAAAGCAGGCAGGCAGATTGAGTTGCTCACAGAATTACACATTCACTTCGAGATCTATCTATCTGCAATTGGCTACCAGAGTCTGCAACATAAAATTTGCTTGCAAGCAAACTCACAAAATTAACTCACAACACACCATGTATGAAAATGTTGATTATTTTTTTTAAAAAAAGAGCAACTTTTACCCAAAAGCAGGCAAAGCAGACAGGCAGATTGAATTGCTCACAGAATCACAGATTCATTTAAAGAGCTATCTGCAATCAGCTACCTGAGTCTGCACTGAAAAGTAGAAGCTTCAATCCTAAGGAAGGTTCAGCTCTGCTTTTAGATTAGCTAGAAAGCAAGAAATCTAAGGATTTCCTGCTTTCTAGTTATTCTAAATCTCCCAGCAGAGCAGAACAGCTGATGATTGTGGAAAAAAAAAAGGAAAAATAGCAACTTACCAAACCAGGTAAGTTGGATGGTTCGCATGCCAGGTAAGGAGTGAGTGGGCAGGGAGGGGCCAACCAGTGGAGCGATTTGCTAGTTCTCCAAACTGCAGACAATCATAACAGACTTGTGTGCAGTGTTTGCAAGAAATCATCAGCTGTGCCAGCTGGACTGCTGACAAGTGCTGCGTGCGGGTGCACAGTGTTTGAAAATCCTTTTGTTTCCTGCTTTTTCAACATCAGCTGTGCTGTGCAAAGCAGCTGAGGAGGGAAAACATGGAATAAAGGACAGCCTAGAGCTCGGGCTGGCGGGTGGGCCAAACACGGAATCAGTTCGGTGTCAGCTACTCTTCGCAGCTACCGCTTCTATAGAACCGGGCTGAACCGATAGCATCTCATCACTTGAGCAAAACATGAAACTCCTATAAAATTTGGAAGGGAAAAGAAATCTATTTTCATCCACCAATGAATCAGTGGTAAAAATAATTTCTTTTGTCCTAAGAGAAAAGCATTTTATTTCATACTTATCTCAATGAGAATAATTTCTTAGACGCATTATTGTAATATTGCCTTTGTGTTGTCATGGAATACTATAATTTCACAACAAATTTAATTTATCATTCAGTGCATAATTAATTATGTTAAAGATACTTTGAACAGATGTTTGTCATCTGTGACAAGCTGAACAGGCAACGTCGCATTATAGAAATATCCTTCTTGTAATCATGTTAAATAGAGTATTTTGAAATTTTGCTTTCTATCATTCTGATAAATGAGGAATGTGTTTTAAATAAGAACAGGTGCATAGAAAATCTGGAAACATATTCACATCAGAGCAGAAAAGGAAAAAGAAAAGCAGAAACCAATAACAAGAGACCATCTTGTTATTTTCAAGATGGTCATAGAGTGACACCTCTTTTTAAAGTTTTCCCAATTTTCCATTTTTAAAATTTTCTTTCTAACATTCAGACAGATAAACAGATACTTTTATCATATCATCTGTTGGTAAGTTTAGAAATTGCCCATAAGAAGTGAATTATGGGATCATTTGTTTTATTATACTATTTATCTCGATTCAGAAGGGATCCTCAAAATAAGTCCTAATGGCAGAATTTAAATAGTAAAAAGCCCATTCCATGGGTGTGTGTGTTTAAATGATGTTTGTGTGCAGTTGGATAGAGAAAGAAAAGTAAACAATATATCCTGTCCCCAAATCTAAACATGAAGTAGTATACTTATGCATGCTAAAAAAAGAATGTTGATAAGCTTTCAAAAAAAAAAAAAGTAAATAAAAGTCATATATTGAAGAATAATGTATTGAAAATATATTGCTTGCCAATTTTTTTTTCTGGCTGTGAATTTCATGTACCAATCAATTATGTCTATGGCTTTCAGCTGTCCTGTATTTTTTTTTTTTCTTGCAAGATGGTTAAAGATGGGGGTTATCTGTTGCTGTGATTCATATATCCACAGCATAATTACAAGGATATTACATTAATTGATTGCATGTCTAGAAGATAAAAATGCCTCGGGGATGTGATATTTTAATATTAGTGATGGGGGAAAAAGGAGCAAGAAGAATTTATTTATTTATTTCAATATGTACAAATTATTTATTCATTTGAATATGTACAAATTATGAAAAGGTACATAAAATACACCTGAATTTTCTGAAATAATTTATTTCAAGAATGAGTACAGCTGATCTTCTACATACATAACTCTTGATGTGCTACCCTTGTTAGGTTCGGAAGGATGGATTTCAGAGACGAGAGACTGGGGTTCAGAAACAACAGCTCTTTATTAATAGGTTAGATCAGACTCAGGAAGGTAGCAGCCTGCGGTGGCTCTTTTATAGAGCTTGCCAAGGCTTGGCAGCCAATGACATCGCTTTGAGTCTCCCGCGCTTGGTTTTAACCAATAGCGGCAGACTCTTAGCGAGCCAATCATAAACACCCAGGCTGACCAATCAGGTAGCGGTTAACACAGATCAATAGGAATGCAGGGTTTCAAGCCTGCTAATATGGAACAACCCCCATGAAAAATTAACATGAGAAATTTCTAGATTCAGGCAATGCTAACAACAATCTACTCTCTCTCTTTCTCCCTCTCTCTCTCCCTCCATCTCTCTCCCTCCCTCTCTCTCCTTCTCTCTCCCCATCCCTCCCCCCTCTGCCCCCCTCTCCACACTCACACAAGTACCTTCTAACCACAGAGTACAAAACAAAGTCAAAATAACTGTAATATAATACTAAGGCATCCTAATATAATATACTCCCAAATACATACTTATTGGGCTCAAGTAACATCCCTGATCAGTTTCTAGTGAAAGAGCCAAATCTACACAGCCTTCTAAAGGCCAAGATGATTTCATGGGGATGCAGAGGTGGTATTCAGCAGGTTCTGGCCAGTTCTGGAGAACCAATAGTGGAAATTTTGAGTAGAGAACTGGCAAATACCACCCCTGACTGGAGATTTTACAGTATCCTTCCCCTGCCATGCCAGCAAGCTATGCCCACAGAACCGGTAGTAAAAATTTTTTGAATCCCACCACTGATGGGGAGGCAGTTCCATAAGGCAAGTTTTGCAGAAGAGAGAGTTTGTCTCCTATAACCCCAAAAATAATATTGTTTAATGGAGAGAAGGATCCTGTCAGTGATGGTGGGATGGATAAAAATCTACAGGGAGAGCTGATCCTGTAAGCAATTTGGTTGTGTGACATGCAACACTTTAAAAGTGGAAAATGTTATGTTCTGTGCGTGGCGCAAGAAGCGGAGATGAGTCGATGAACAGTGAACTTCAACTCTTTATTTAACATGGTGCAACAGCTCTCTGAACGGCCTCAACAGCCTCCTTTATGTAGGCAAGCTCTTGGGTATTTATCCAATGAAAACATTAGCTCTTTTTAACCAATGAGAAAGGCTCGTTAATAGCCAATCAGATTCTCCTGAACGGACCAATCCGATATCGCTATTCTCAGCCAATCAGAAGTGCAGGGCCAGAACCCTGCATTTTGCTTTAAGGTTTCAACAAACTTTATTCAAGCACTTTTATTAATTCACAACATCCCTTCCCCCCGGGTTCTGTTTAAGGGGTGCGGTCACGTAGTCTTTGAGGTAGGCAGGTTGTTTTGATTGTCTGTTTGATTTACGCTGTCCTCCCGGTATTTGTCTAGAGTCTTGTTGGGGTAGGACGTTATCTGGTGAACAGGGTGCCTCTGATTCTGTATCTAAACTTCCACTACCATTAATGTCCTCGATATCTCTTTGAGGTGAGTTAACTCCTGTCCCCGATCTTCTTCACATGTTGAGTCTGAGCGGTCGTTTGTTCCGCTTGTGCCTTCTGCCGTTCCAAACTCAGCCTCCTTGGCATCTCCTCCCCTCTCAGTTTGGAAATCACCGGAATCGCAGATCCCAGTCTGCAGCCTTGAATGCAGCTGATCAATATGGCGTTTCCATATTCTATCATTGCAACATTTCACTCGGTACAATCTGGGTCTGGTTATTTGGATTACAGTTGCCTCGACCCACAATGGGTCGCCATAAAAGTTTCTCGCGAAAACCAAGTCGCCTATCTGGAAATTTCGGCATTTCCCGCTGGATCCGTGTGGTTTTTCAGGTTCGTACGATGGGTGTAGTCGGTCCAGGTGGGAGCGGAGTTTCCATCCCNTATGCGCTCGGCCCTTCCATTGGCCGCAGGATGCACCGGTGAAGTTAGCGCATGGCAAATACCGCGGTCCGCCAGGTACTGTTCAAAAGAAAGTGCGGTAAACTGGGGCCCGTTGTTGGATACCAGAACGTCCGGTAATCCGTGTGTTGCAAATAATCTGTCCAATTTCCTGATG
>BHEV01020917.1:0-26004 GCA_004319985.1 Emydocephalus ijimae
AAGAAGATCTCTGGTTTCAAGTCTATGTGTTTCTTTGTCATTTTTTCCAACCACATGCGAATTTTAGTCCAATATTTTCTTCAAGTGCCTTAGTGCTTCTGATATGAGTGTGATGCAATCAACTTGCTGTTACTCATTAAATATTTCTGACACAGCTATAGTTTTATTAAGTAAATATATTATTTTGTATGTTACTTTAATAATTTTATTGTGCAGTACCTATAGATTTGCTAAAATACTAAAAAAAAGGAAGTCTTAACACGAACTATGCTTCTTAGCATAGAGTAACATACAAAACTATAAAGAACCTTAAAAAGCTAGTATTCATGTATGAGAAGACAACTACAAAACTCATCTCTAACCAAGCCAATTACTATTAAAATAAATATTCTCCATGGAAGTATAAACATATCACAGTAAGCAAAAATGCTGGTGTAAATGACTTGATTACATTGGCTTCACTCATTGTCTTATAATAGCATATTAAAGCAATTTTTATATTTTATTTAAATTGGCATGCAAATATGGCTTCCAACTCCTTTTAGGAAAAGAACAAGGACCATTATGAACTGTTGAGATTTCCCCACAGTAGGAATAATCAAATAGAAGAAATTGAACTTGTTCATATAAACCAGAATTATAAAGCTCAAAGAGTGACAAAGAGCTTCACACTCTAAATTATTTCTTTTCTCCTACCTTAGTAATATGTGTGGTTGTGGTAGTAGAGACAGATTCTGATGTGATTGTCTGCGCACTCAACAACATACCAACATCATCACCATCATCAAACTACATAGGCAAGAGCAAATACTGATTAAAAATTAAATAAAAACAAAAATTTATGATTTTTTTAAAGCAGAAGCAACCTTGTAAGAAATAAATGCTGCCTCTCATCAACTAGACTGTATTCTAGCACAGTGTTTGCTTATATCCTGATTATGAAAGCAATGTCATTTCTTCTTTGTGACCTGAGTAGTAAACAGTATGATCTCAGAAAAATGTCCAATTCCAATCCTTTTCAATTTGCTGATGCGTAAAATATCCATGTGTAGTTGATTCATTTCATCTTTCATTATGCTGAACTTTCCAATGTTTGTACTTCTTCTATTTCATGATTGCTCAATAATTCCCTTTGCATAGAAGAATTCAGATATTATTTCCTGTTATGCAAAATCATGAAGATTATAGCGCTTATAGCGAGTAATATGACATTAGAAATGTAAAGATAGGCCAATGACAGGGCTTAAAGATAGGACAGTAAACTACTCACGTTGCAAATGTATTAGGCATCCTGATTTGTTTAGACAGACTAATGCACAGTGTATGGAAGAAATCAGTAAATGTAATCTAACTTATTCTGTCATCTATATAGGATCAAAAGCAATTATTTCTCAAACATTTGGGAAGTATATGGAAAGGAAGCCATGATTGTTGTGATCACGATTGTTGTGATTCCTATCTTATTAAATTCTTATCTAGAAAGGCAGCACGATCACTTTCATTAAATGCAGCTATTTTAATTTAAACATCTGTACCTGAGGAGATTCATAGGTGATAGTTTTAGTCTCTGTCTGAACAATTGGGACTTCTTTGGTAGATATTTCAGTTCTTTGTGAAGCATCTGAAATCGTCACCATCTCAGTTTTAATAAGTGGAGGCTAGTGTTCAGAAAATACAGAAGGCTATATTCAATAGTCATGAAACAGTGAACTATACAATATACAGACCTTGATATGAGGAAACAATGGTTATTGTAAAGAAATTTTAATTTTCTAAAGATCAAATCTTAACACCAGGTGCACAATCCTGACAAACAATAGCATCAATAACCTACCTATAAAGCATTTTCAAACTATATTAGTAGATATTCCATTCTACATTCATGGATAATGTTAACTGATTAAGGAAAAAAGATGTCCAAGTCCTTTAAATATGCAGCTCCCAAAATACCTTAAACAAATATGAAGAACAGAATAAATCAGGCATTGTTTGGCTTCTCAATATGCCAGTGATGCCTGAACAGGAATGGTCAAGTAAAATCTACTAAAGATGACACCCTGTTATTAATATAAACTGCTTATAATCCCTGCCCCTCCATATACCCAGATTTAGCTGACTGGCACTATTGTTTTTGACAAGAATGCTCCCTAAACCTAGAATGTGCAGGAGGATACTCTTGTTTTACTCCATATCATTCACTATAATTTGACTGTATATTTTGGATGCAGAAAATTTTGATTTATCATCTATTGTAATAATGTCTTTACAGATCTGCCCATATGATATAAAATAACGAGATGTGTAATGCAAAGGCTTTTGGCAAACAGCAGTAATATGATAATTATTACAACCAGTGATGCTTTATGAAGTACAAATATCCATGTACAAGTGAAGTTAGATTGTGCTAAGCTCTAAAAGTAGATTTTCACAAATGTGTATAAAATTTTGTGTTTTAAGAGATAAATATAATTTTAAACATGCTGGCTGATTTTGCCACACACATTATAAAGCTTCATAGTTTGTCACAAAAGACCAATCAATTAAATGTTTGAAGACTCATAAAGCATGCAAACAGAAGGAGAACATGAGAAACTTAAAAAAGAAAAAAAAGTTATAACCCCAAATTTCTTCTGAGAGAAATGAAAAATCTGACTCCCTCAATCTGCAATATTATGAATTCCGAATAAGATAGAGAAGAAAGGCAGAAATATTTGACCCTATGATGAAGACACTTCCGGTCACTTCCTCTTCTACCATTTACCTCTGAGCAACAAATTAATTGTGGTGAAACATCAATGTCAACATGCAATGCTTCTCCATTTAGTTTGGGTAGATCTTCCTCCTTTTCTTCTTTTGGGCATTCATCATCCAATCTTCTTAATGTTGTCTTCTCTGATGTGTTTATGGAAGCTTCATTTGTTTGGACTGGAGCCCCAGTCAACTGCTTGTGCTCAATTGCTGTTTGAATTGGACTGACTTCTTCTGAAAATTTAACACAAACTTCAGATGTTGAGCTCTGTTCCTCCTTTTTGGGACTTTCATTTTCTTCCAATTCTTCTTTTATAGTATCTTGTATAATCTGCTGGTGTGGCTGATACTCTCCAACTTCATCTTCACTCTCACTACTGTTGCTATTGGATGACAGTGATGAAGAGTCTTTTTTTGCTAGCTGTTCCATCTTCTGACTTTCCCCACCACCACAGACAAATGGCATTTTCCCCCTGTTGGTATCATCTGTGACTATTGTCTCTGCTATCCCAACCTCTGCCTGCTTCTTCTCCACTATGTCTAGAGTCTCATGTGAACTCTGCACAAAACAAATGGGTGAGAAAAAAACAAAAAGTAGAACATATGAATAAACAAAATAACGAACATAAAACTAAAGGATAGGTGGGTCAGGTCATATGAAGAGCAAAGATGACTTGCAATTGTTAAATGAAAAAAAAACACAACAATAACAAACAAAAAAAAGACAAAAGAAGATTTTGAAATGTAAAAGCTCAATGGACTATGGCAATATATTAGAACCTTAATAGTCCTGCTGGTTCCAATGGAAGGCTCTTCCGTTTGGAAAGTAAATTTCTGTGAAACAAAAAAGCAATTGGAAGAGATATAAATGCATTTTTACACTCAACTGACACAAACATCTGCCTTTACATTTTACAACAGCACAGAGGAGCTGAATATACACTCATACATTTATGGGGCAATTTTGTTAGATCACAAACAAGAACATTGAAAATATTTATTAAAAAAAACTTGAGCTGGTGACTCTTCCAGAGCTTTATTATGGCTTATGTTAAACACCAATATAAAAACTCTCTCTCATACACATACTCTAATATTGGTATTAAAATACTATTTCTCTCATAAATAACAAAACCCAAACCATCCAAGCTAATACTAACCAAACATCATTCAGTCAAATCAAAGAAATGTTCAGAAGTTTCATACATTTACATACAATACTAGTTTCTAGTTAACTTAGTTAGGGGCTTCTGACTATGTTGCTATAACTACCAAAATATTCATATTTCAGTGAAAGTAATAAGACTTCCTAAGTTATTATAATGTAGGAACTATAGAGCTAATATAGCTCTAAAGAAATGTGAAATTTGTCCATAAGGATACTGCATCAGGTAAAGGAGTTTATTTAATAATGTAAGCATAAAGCGATATGACTAGAACATAGTAATGATTCCCTGCTATATTGACATTAACTGTTAACATTTAGCATCTTTTATGACCCATGCCATAGGTCCTACAATATTGATAAATTAGTTAACAGAGCTTAAAAGCTAAATGATACAGAAATATGAGCAAATAATAGTATTTTTGTGCAATTAAACCTAGCACAGCATGTGTGATATACTAAGGAATTTTGGTTTTAACAAGTATAAAAATTGATATAGTTGACGTTTATGGGTTTCTCCAATGCATTGTGTGTGTGTGTGTGTGTGTGTGTGTGTGTCTATGTATACACACAAATAGTGAAAAAGAATTTTTAAGATCCAAGAAACAGATTTCTGGTAAACTATTTTTACCTTACTATTTTTGCTCTACAAAACATATTGCATTTAATATTTCATTAGATATTGAATTTTGTAAAAAGAAGAATAATGGAAGTGCCTGTCATCTAGTCATCTATTCTCAGTGCATTTGGGGAGATAACTCTGAAATAGCATTGGTGGAAAAAGTCCACCATGCAAATGTTTTCAGCATATTTTGGTTCCTATTGAACATTTAGGCTTTTCAAAATAATTTCAGCTTACATGTCTTTTAAAATATGACAGGACATTGAATTTATTGGACCTAAGCATTTATCTAACATGTGAAAAATTGTCCATCCACCCATCCACAACTGTATGCTTTGATTTGGGAAAAGGAAATGTGTAAGAGCACCTCAGGTAATAGCTGAGAGATTGATGAGGCAGAGTGTTTTTCAGAAGGTACATTATCTTTCCCAACAGCGCTCTCTGCTGTCCACGAGAAAGCTGAAGTGAAGGCAGATTTCATGCTAGTAGAAAACCCCTCTTTACTAAATAAAATGGATGCTATCTCCTCTTCTAGGCTCTAGACAAGTTAGAAAGTGGAAATCAACAAATTAACTCTAGAAGACAGAAGTGAGCTGAAAGAAAGAAAAAGACAAACAGGGGGAATAAAAGGAAAAGATCATGCAAGAAGAGAAATACATAGAACTGTATATTTCAAATGTGTTTCCTTAAAGACAGAAATTACTTTACTTCTATGACAAAAATATATTTTAAAGTTAATTCAATATTTGCCATTCCATTTAACCCTCTTCTATTTTTAAAACTATAAATTTCACATTAAATCACCCTGACATGACATGTCCATTAAAATTTGATCACATTTTCAATTTCCCCCCTCTAATATTAGTTGAATTTGTTTAATAAATTTATTCTCCTTGTAATATTAATACTACAGGTAAGAGTAGGTTCAACAATGAATGTGTATAATAAACCTGCATAATCAATATGAATCAAATGATTCTATTTTTAATTTTGCAGTTTTACTTAAAGCTTTACTGTTTTGCATGTAATGTATTATACCTCAATATGGAAGATGGACAGTAAAGCTGGAGTTAATTTGTAACACAAACTGTAATATGAATAGTTGAATTAATGCTAAGTTTTGATTGTCTCTTTAATTATTTTTGAATAAAATGATTGCATATATAAAAAAACAAGTTGGGTCAAATAGGAGCATTTATCAAACAGTAGTCTGTTTCAAAGTAAAGCAAAGGAGTTTTTCAAGATATTTGGATAGTCCTTGAAAGAAAGAATTATAGCTTTCTGAGGGGGGAGGGGAACCCAATTTTCTGTACAAAATATATCTCTTCTTTTGTAAAGCTCTACCTTCATTTTCTTGTTAAGGTGAAAAAATTCTACATTTACATTTATTGATTAAACTTAGTATATTTGCCACATAACAAGATTTCTCAGTATGTCTAATAGTGATACATTTAAAATTAAAGTACATCTTGATCAGGACTATACTACAGCATCTAACATTGCTCTACCAGGTTATTGTAATATTTACTTTTCCTTAAAAGATCCTGTGTTTTTAAACAGATAAAAACAACATGAGATAATTACTGATGTTGCCTCACTTTAACATGCCCCATTTATTTCTCTCTGTGTGTGTGTGTGTGCGTGCACGCATGCAATTAGTCTCTCTCTCTCACACACACACACGCACACCCCAACGCTTCTATCTATCTATCTATCTATCTATCTATCTATCTATCTATCTATCTATCTATCTATTAATATCTGTCCATCTCCCCTATAAGATAACTGGGAGGCCTACAAATAAAAAATAATGAATATATTAAAACTACATAGATTAAAATTTTAAAAACTATACTGAAACCAGAACTAAAAGATAGACAAGATGTAGCATAAGAAACTGAAATAGTAACATTGTCCAACTACATGTAACATATAACATTCATGTGCATAGAATAAAAGACAAAAAGAAAAGTAAATTAGAAATAGATCCTTCAGTTTGTAAACTTAATAGATTTTAGGTAAACTAAGTATGTCTATATATGATGCATTTTAATTCTACATATAAATTATTCCATATTATTATTATATTATATAGAATTATATTCACTTTCTGCTCAATAATTTGGTATATACCCAGATGAAGAAATATAGAACATTATTGTTAAGGAAATCCAGATTACTGGAGGTTATGTAATTTTTGCAAAATTATTCCATCACATATATTCTATCACATATGCTGTGCTAGGCAATAGTGGCAATAGAAAATGCTGTTCAGAATACCAAAGGCAGTTCATCAAGGGCTCTGAGTTGGGGGAAAAAAACACAAGTATTCTTCAAACTTAAAAGAACTGCCACTGTGCTGGGGATAACTTGTTAAAGTTTAAGTTGAATATCTACTTTGGAAATTGCTATCTGCATCTAGAGGGAAAAAAGACAAGACATTGAACAATTAAGCAGAGTAATAACAACATATAACAGGACCCCAGATGCTTGGAAGTATAGGAATAAAAGATAAATTTGTAGGCATCCTCATTCACCATTCCTTTGTGCTCTTTTGTCAACCAGTAGCCCCTTTAAGTCCATTCCTATTCCACTGATGGCATATTCCCACTGCTCTTAGTTTATATTCATTGTGGGAAATTTGTATTATTTTTTCCAAATCAACATGGAAGAAGACAGTCAAAGAGCTTTACAAAGTGTCAACCCACAAGGTAGCGTACCTCTCAGAAACACAGGCATGTATGCAATTTTTGTATTCAAAACCCACAGAAATGTCAGACAAGAATGTCCAGCAAAATACCAGCATAACATTGAGAAACTGTGTCTTTTGAACTAGCTAAAAATCAGAAGCTACGTGCTACTTTCCCCAGAATATTCAAGATATGAATGACTAATCCCATATGTACAGGATATCATTTACACTATACAAACACATCAAACTTAATTTATGAATTTATAACACTAATATAGCTTACAGAAAAAATGACAAAAAGACTCCCAGTGCTTATATATTTTATAATGAAGTCCTGGTCAAATCAAGAGGACCCTAAAGACCCTAAACCCAACAATTTCAGGACTTCAGTGTTCATACAGATTAAAACTGTATTAGAAAAGCACTATAAAAATATTTGGTTCAAAATTCAAATTCCACGATTCTATACTTAAGTTGGTGGCAATCACCAACAAGAATCTCTAAATGCCAACTTTTTAAAGGGATATATCTATTTCAAAATACCCTGCAAAGTTGGTACCTTTCTTTTCCTACACACTTGTTCGATCCCTAATTGAATAGTGAATGTGCTATACCAAAGTTCCATAGATACTCTTAATGCTATTATGTTTCAAGATCTTCTAATATCACAAATCCCTGATGCTCTGACTACATTGCATTCTTCACCAATCTTAAACATACTAGTTTGTGAGACGGAGAGAAAATGCTGTAAATGATGCTTCTCCCCTATTTTCCTTTTTCTGATAGATTGTGTCTTGTCATTTACTGTAAACAGTGAATCAACAAAGTTTCTTAAAAACTTTAAACTAATATGATTAGAAATGCACTATTAAATGTTAATCTAATGAGTTATGACCAGTATCTTCAATTCTGGTTTCCTTACAACTTGTGAACAAAGCAAAACATGCACAGAAAGTTAATAAATATTAGCTGCAAATAAATTTCACATTAGCAGTGAAGAGATGGTTCTTATTTTTCTTATTAATACGGTATAAAATAATACATATTGCTCATTATGGAATGTTGACAAGGGTCTTTTATGACATACCCCTTGTGCTTGTAGAGTTAGAGGTGTGATACGCCGTTTTTCCCATTCATTGGGGCGTGGCTCAGGAGTGGATTCCATAAAATTGCGCTTGAGTTCACTAATGCTAGCCTGATGCTTCAGTAATTCATCCTGAGTCTTATCCAGTTCCTACCAATGTGTAATGTAAAAAGAGCAGGGAATTCATACAACAAAGACATTTTTAAAAAAAAATACCATGAAAAGTGCCTAGTGTTTGAAAATATAACAGCAGTTTATCAATTAAAAAATATTCATTTATACTTTTTTCAGGAAAATAAATACCCTGTTTTTATTTCCATTATAATGTTAAAAATCATGTACTACAAATATTTCAAAAATAAAAAGTTGGTGTTGCCATAACCTGCTGCAAAACTGTGGTAAAATGCAGCCTGGATTCCCATGAGGGAGGGGCTGCATTCCAGAGAACCAAGATACAGTGAAATTAAGACAGTTTGATTGAGAGAAAGAGGGTCAAGGCAGGTCCTCCTTAGAAGTTTTCAGTATATCTTAATGAAGCAAGTAGTTGGTTGGGAAAATTTATGTCTATATGTGAGGAACAATACGAAATAAGAGTAAGAATAAGAATAAGAAACTCTTACAGTAACCCTGCATGTCTTTCTTGGACAAAAACATGGTAACTTGGGCAGGTGGCTGCCGGAGGCTTTATGCTACCTACTAGAATGAAATAAATTCTACAACTATGAGGAACTGATGTTTATGCAACAAATGAATTGCTGCAGTGAATCTGCATATTCTAAGCTTACTTACAAGTATTATCTTGTAATTATAATTGCCTTTGTTGTAAAAATGAATCATCTGATTCTATAATTTATATCAGCAAAGCATACATCACATAAAGTATATACTAAGAAAGGGACTGAGAATTAGAGTAGCTTGGCTTAGCTATCAGAGTTAGAGCCAGAATAGACTCTTGCTACAAGATCTTCATCAATGAATTTGCATTTATTTCCAGGAATACGATCCACTATGGAAAAAAAAACTAAAATCATTCATTTGAAAATATTTTGCTGGAAGAACCATAATCTTTCCTTGTTTCCAATGAATTTACAAGGAGGAAGCAACAAATTCCATATTATACCTTCTTTAATTGAACAAAATATAGCTTAATGAAAACAGATGACTTTGTCATCCACGTATTGAGCTTTCAGATGAATTATTTCAAGTATAAACCTGACTTCTGCAGTTCCTTCTAAAGGTTATGTCATTGTTAATGACACATGAAAGGGGAGGAATAAAAGCTACTCTGCAATTAATCTGCAAATTAATTTATAAAACAAATAAAATAGTAAGGAATTGGGCTAACTGACTAATTTAATGAAACCGAGAAATAATCTTCTGTTCTTTTATATTATCCTTGTGGCGACAAACCTAAGAGGATACATAGCAGAGAGGTCTGAGAAAACTAATATACTATATATGTTAAGGAAAAAAGAAAAACAGACGCTGGTGAAAGAGAACATTAAAACAGCAAGCAGAGAAAATATTTTCCCATAGTTTGGGGGAAATTGGATGCTTTGTGTTGCTATTTGTATAAACAAAAATCATATTTGAAAAGGTTCAAGCATAGCCATCTATGACAAGATAAACTATACAAATACAAAAATTTCAGGAGACAATTGAAATTTTAATGGGAATCTAAAAATGGAAATCAATTTTAATTTATTACAACTTGTTTCAATATAATATTTTTTAAAAAAATAATTTTAAGATTTGGCACTTTTCTTGGATTTGTTCAATGCAATGTTTTGCAATAATCTCAACAATGTTTTGGTAAAGTTATGCCAATATATATTAAGTTATCAGAAGCTGCCAGAAAGCAACAGAACATGTTAGTAAGGTTACTGTAAATCTACAGGCCTTTCCATTATACATCTACCTATCTCTCAGATATCCTAAATTTAATATTGGAAATAGCCCCATCTGGATGATCCATTTTTTTATTGACAAATTTTTCTGCCAAGAGAATCTACGTGCACAATTTCATCTTCAAACCCTTGGCAATTGGTATCTCTTGGTATCACAAAGATTAATTGATAGTATTATAAAATTAAACCTACAATGCTTTAAAAAGTTTGGTATGTTGCCCACAAATAATTTAGGAAGAGAACTCAAAATTTCTGTTCTAACTTGAAAGCCACATTTTTTCTATGCTTATACTTCCAATCAGGTGTAGGAAGTGTTACAACATTGAAAGTTCTGGGTAGTGCCTTTATAAAGTGATATACATTTCTAAAAAGTCCTATTTCTTTTAAGTCTTAACATCTAAACAGGGCCATGTTCCACTTGCCACTGAAAAGTATTTGTAACAGCTGAAAATATAGCTCATTTTACAGAATTACCAAAATAGAACATGCATGTTCAAGTTGAACATCTCCATGCATTTCATGCATTGTGCCCAGAGCAGCCTGCAAGTGATTTCCCATCTCGTGCAGCCTAGCAGCCCATGAGAACAGAAAGTGCTCCTTTAATTATACAGACCTCCAACATTAAATTGCTATGTCTGACATAAATATTTTCCCCATTTACTCTCAAGGAATAAATCTGTAAAATTAAAGCACACACACACACATAAAAGAGAACAAGGGGGGAAAAAAGCCCATGATCATTAAAAAGGCCAAAAAGTACTTAAAAATTCAATAAACAGGGCTTTGAAATAAAATACAGAAGGGTACCATGCAAACATAAACTATAGAAGCTTCAGACACTAATAATGCAGTCAGCAACCTTCTTGTGAATTTCGTCCTCTTCCATTTCCGTCTATGTAGTGGAATCACCCAGAGATCAGCAAAAAAGGAGAATTAGAGGAAGCTACTGGAGCATAATAGAATCTTTAACTGGAAATACTGCAAACAATTTAACCTATTTACAAGTACAAAATGTATTGGCTTCAGATATTGCTCAATGAATTAAACCACTAGGCATCTAAATGTCTTTTTCTACCAGAGCAACCTGATATGGGAAGGAGCATACTGCTTCCTTTTCACCTGTCAGCCCCAATCCAGCAGCCTTCGCAGGCAGTCGCTTAAATATAAATTTAACACACTAGGCATCTACCTACAGCACTGTAGCAATGGCTGAAATGGAAATTCTGTCATTCTACAGACGGAACTCTATATTAATATATTTTTATCTATAACTTAAAAGGAGTTTTAAAAACTGAATAATTTGAAAAAATAAGTTTTTGAGTTTTGAACTTTCTGAATGAGCTATTTTAATTATAATATAATTAGAATAAAGTCTGCTGTCCTATGCTCAATAAAATAGTCTTTCAGGTTTTTCTTTGTTTCGTCATAAATGTTTGAAATCAACAGAAGTCATTCAAGTAACACAGCATAATCCAAATAAAACTGATAAATTAGATGGGGTGTTGGTACTTACCTGACACGCCCTTTCTCTGTGAGCTGTGAAGAGCATCCATTGTTTGGGATGATGCTTCTGTCGCTCGTTTGACAGGCTGGGCTTTAATTGAGAGGATGCTCCTCCTCCTCCACGGGACTCCTCTCTAGCGTCCCCAGTTTTGGTGAAGTTGAAGTGATGAAATATTTCTTCTCCTTCACCCTTTCTAATACTTGGCTGGAATAGCATCCCACCAGACGAATAAGGGTGGGGATGGATGCTCTTCACAGCTCACAGAGAAAGGGCGTGTCAGGTAAGTACCAACGCCCCTTCCCCAGATGAGCTGTTCAGAGCATCCATTGTTTGGGACATACCAAAGCTTGGCGTGTCCTACGGGAGGGCTTCTGTCTGGTTCAGATTCCCCTTTTCTTGGTCCCTATAGACCCTTTGTAACACTTTCCTGTCGAAGGCAGCCTCCGTAGAGGTGAAGACATCATTCTAATAGTTTCTAAATAAAAGGCGATGGTGAGGCCCATGTTGTCGCCTTGTAAATTTTCCCAATTGGCGCTTGTGGCCCATGTTGTCAACATCGCAGCGCTCCAGGTCGAATGAGCAGTGATGCCCCTGGGTACAGGAAGAGATTGTGTCTCATAGGACTTGGGAATTGTGCTCTCAGCCACTTACTGGTCATTGAGGAAGAGGTCTTGCACCCAATGGTGGGTGGTTGAAAAGACACGAAGAGAACCTTTGTTTCCTAACACACATCGTGCGGTTGAAATATACGCAGAAAGCTCGCCTTGCATCTAGATTATGGCATTGTCGTGCCAGACTTTATGTCGGTTTCAGACAAATGTATGGGAGTATCAGTTCCTATGGTCTGCGGAAACCAAATTTACCACTTTGTCTGTGTGAAAAATACAGAGCTCCTATCTAACTGACAAGGCTACTAGATAGATGTAGCCATCCAAGATGTAACTGGCCGATGTAATGGCAACCAAGAGAACCACCTTGTACGTTAGGAATGGAAACACATGGTCTACATGGGCTCAAAGGGAGTTTTCTTGAGTGCGGTAAGGACCTTGTTGAGGTCCCACGTGTGATATCAATGCACTACAGGAGGCTGAAAGATTGTAGCTCCATGCAAGAAAATAGCATATACGTGGGTGATGAGAGATGGACTGCAAGTCTCTCCTAGTGATGACCGATGCTGAGGCCTACCCTTTGTCTGTTTATATGAACAAGATAATAATGAAATGTCATAAAAATAACACTGCCGTCTAACAGGTGTTCCCCTGAGATGGACAGCCAGAGCCATCAGAACCTTTGTAAGAACCTTGGGCAGATGACAACCCAAAGGACAGTGCAATGTATTCAAAACGTTGAGTATTATCACAAAAACGAAGAGTTTTGCTATGTGAGGATCTAATTGGAATGTGGGGATGGGCCTCCATTAAGTCAATGGAGGGTAGAAAATTGCTCCTTCTGAAGCTCAGAAATATGGAGTTCAGTATACTCATCTTAAGCCTCCTATGAACTATGGATCGATTAAGTCATTTTAGAACTAAAATTGTTCCTGCTGATCTGGTGCCACAGGTTGGTTGCCTGGATCTCCAATAAATGAAAAATAGCTGTCTCCATCATGCTCCCTTTAACCGGATCCCCAGAGAGAGGGCAAGTAATGCAAAGGTTCCAGGGAGGGGAAGGAAATTCTATAGCCAGGCCTAATCTTCTGATATCTCTTACCCAGGAAACAGAGGTAGAGGCATCCCATCTGTCCGTGAAAGGCTTGAGACTTCCACCAATATGGGCACAGTCGTGAGGCCTATGTTATGCCTCCGAGACCTCTGTTTCATGTTCCTCAAGAGATTCTTTTGCTCTGCCCTCTTCTTCAGTAACTATCTCCAGATCGGAAACTATCTGACTGTTGGTGATTCATGCGTCCAGACGGTCCCTGAAGTCTGGAGAGAAAAAGTCCCTGGTAGAGGGAACGAAGGAACCCTCCAAAAAGCTGGGAAGGACTATTTTGGGGTCTATGAAAAGAGAGGAACTTATTTTCTGCTTCTAGTCTCTATCAGAGATAGGTCAGAGGCACCATCAACCAAATTATCTCCATATATTGGGGAGGAAGCAAGCTTCCATTAGTTGTGTGATATCTGCTTGCCAATGTCTGAGCCATAGCAGTAGGCGAGGAGTAACCTGAGATGCCCTGGCTCGAGCAGATAATTTAATAAGAGTTTTGCGGCATCCTTGTGTGCCCTGATATTGGAATTTGAGATAATCTCCCTCAGATGGCGGAGCAACCTGAGAGACAATCTAGTAAAAAAAGGGGGGATGCGGCCGACTCCGCTCTTATGGCCCTCACATCAGATCAACATGCCTTACATGGGGACAACTCGACCCTGTATATCCTTTGACTTGAGAGCCTCTTCTGCTTCCGTTGGAATTGTAGAGAAGGATGATAATTGCCATCATTGTTTTATCTACTATCATGGTGATGAGAAATTTAGCAGAATGAAAAAACCAAATTAAAAATTTGCTATCATATCCTGTAAGAGGGGTATACGCCACTGAAGAGACCCCTTGTTTCTGGACAAGGTCCAAGAACCTCTGTGGGACAGTTATAACTTCCTCTTACATTATTGGTTGGGAGAAGATTAAATCATCTGACCCCCCCCCCTTATAGTAATGATTGTTGGGGCAAAGGGAAATGGAATATCAAGGCGGGAAGTAGTTTTTTGTTTTTTTGAAACAACAGAGACTTGAAAAAAGTCTGAGGGCGAAACAGACCTGAAGGTCGGTGGTCTGGCTTAATGCCTTCAATGTTTGACATGCCCCCATTCTTTAGGGGATCCGCCTCTGACAGATTTTGGTCACTGTTGTGAGTAGACCCTTCCTCAACCTGTTCCATCTGGTCTCTAGTTCTCCCTCATCCTGTGCATCCTGTGAATGTGTAACTGGATTATATAATACTCCCCTGAAGGAAGTACCTGCTGGTAATAAAGGTCCATTCTGCATAGTAACTAAATCGAGTGAGAATCGAGGTCAGATTGTGGAGGCTGCCTAGCCATCAACTTCTACCATACCCCGGCTGCGATGCCTCTTCAAGTTGACATGTCCCTCCAGCCCTTCAATTTGTCAGGAAGATCCTCTGGGTGGAGGAATTCTGGTGTGGTCCCACAACTGTCTGTCAGGCAAGTAGCGCTGCTGAAGGCCTGGGTTGAACCAGTCCCTCTGAGGCTCTCCTGGATGGTGTTGAGAGATCCAGGGATGGAGGCAGGGTGAAATATGGAACACTTCACAAATCTGTGTGTCATCCTTGTGCAGGGGCCATGCTAATCTTCTCTGTATCATTCCAATTTTAGTATATGTGCTGCTGAAGCGAGCACTCTGGAACTGGGAGCCTGGCTGGGGAAGAGGACTGAGACTTCTGTTCAACCTCCCTTGTGCATTTTTTTTTTAAATTTAAGATATGCTCATCTAACGCATTTTGGTGTCTCTTGGCATCCTTTGTTGCCTTCGAGGTCTCTCTAGGACGTTTTTGCATACTTTGAGTTGGTTTATTGTCCTCTGGGAGTATTTTTGGTTGCCCTTGAAGATTCTGACCTAAAGCCCACAAGGTGAGATATCTGTATCCATATATCTATATGTGCATGAGATATTAATGGACTGTTGACTGAGGACTGATATAAACAGAGGCAGGGAATCCTCTTGATATTTTCTCCCCCCCCCCCACTTGTTTGGGGTAAATTCAATTTGTTATTGTGTTATTATTCATAATAATATTGATATCATTAATATTGTTATCATTGATAATATTTTTGCTTTATCTGTGCACAGCTACTAACATAAATTGTTGTGCTGTTACCAAACTCATAATTAGATGACTGAATATGGAAGCAAATTGTGAGGCCAAATAGAGAACACCTTTCAGGACCTGTATTGCAACTGGGTGATCCTGCAGTCACTGGCACTCAACAGCTTCCTGCCCAGACGGACACAGGCCTTGGCGCTCACTGTTACTGTGCTGTTAGAATTCTGTGAGGGCTGCCAATTTAAAAAGGAAGCCCAATAGCCAACCTCAGAAAGAGGTCCATAATCGGCATAAATGTCCCCTGGACTCTCATGGAGATCCTTGTGAGGGGAAGTGGCCTCTCAACAGAAAATATCATGGAATTCTTATAAACAAAATGATGCCGGTGTTGTTTTAGTCGTCAAGATGTAGCATCAACCATCACCTCTTATTGTGAGCCGATGCAAATCTAACTAGAATTTGAGAATTTGAGCAGAAGAACTCTGAGTTTGAACTCTGACTCTACCCGATCAATAGCCCTTGCTTATTCTATATACCTTGCAGGAGTATATCTGAAACTACAGAATCTCTTATGGAGAGATACCTGAGGGTAAGGATGCTCTGTCCTGCTTAGTGACCAGAGTTATAGGGAATTCCAATCAGAAGGAGCGCTCTGTTGTTGGCCAGAGCAGTATGCTGCACCCCCGCAGAGATACATTGGCGTATTGATAATTCCATCCACAGTCACATCCTTGTGGGGATCTTTTCCAATAAGTCATCATCTTGACAGAATCTGGCTGCTTTTGGAGCAATGTGGCCACAGAGTCACTTCGAGTCACTTGTACTGATCTAGATGGGCAACCTGATCTTGTGCAGCTGTGCTGCATCTGGATTACACAGACAGATTTGGAGGGGGATTGGAGCCAAAGTAGGCCTGGAGGAGATGAGGTTTGAGAATTTTCTTCATCCTCCCACATGAACTTCTTCATGTGTTTTTCTAGTACCTTATGGTGCTTGTTAGCGTCTTTTTCTGCTGCTTAGGAGATACACTTAGAATGCTTCAATTTGTTTTGAGAATTTGACATGGCTCTTGAGCTACTGCCGCTTGCCATTGTGACTGCTTATTAAATTTTACTGTTAATGAGGCTGAAATGTTGGGCAGTTGGCACACCCAGGGGCCTGAACCAGCAATGGCCAGGGAAGCCTAAAGCAATGCTCCCCAGTTTTGTATAATGCTATTGAAGAATATTGAATTCTTATTCTTGTTCCTATTATTCTTGTTATTATTTTGTTATTAATATTATTATTTGCAAATTCGCCAAATTTGGAACACCTCCTAGGCCTAGAAAGGAGGAATTGTTGAAATAAGATGTAGGCCTGCGACAGCTTTCTGCACAGGCAGACACGGGCCTTGGTGCTCGCTGTGGTGCTGCTTTTTAATTCTGTGAGGGCATGCCAACAGTTTCCTCCTTAATGAATAAGGGTCCAAAATAGAATAATTATATCTATCTATCTATCTATCTATCTATCTATCTATCTATCTATCTATCTATCTATCTATCTATCTACATACACACACACATATGTATTAGGGTGATTTCCCTCGGGTTCCAGGAAGGAGACCCCTGCTTGGGGAAAGAAAAGCCTCTCACAGTTCCAGAAATAAAATGCAGATCACTACCGCATGGTTAGTGAGTCTGCAATGGCACCAGCCATTATCTCTTTAGGCGCATAATGAGTTAAATTGGCTCAGCAGCACTTCCACGCCTTGTGGGGAGTCGATACTGCAGAGTTTCCACTTGAATAAAAAGGTGCGGTGGGGCAAATGGGCGCTGATGCCCCCACCCCAGACGGTGTTCCCAGGGGAGAGAAAAAAAGCCTCGGACCCTTTTAAAATGGAGCCTCTCCTGTCGGACGCAGGCGGCAGCAATCGTAGTGGCTCGGCTTGAAAAGATCATAATGTGAGTTGTTAGCCATGCGCCTGAGGCGTTATCACTTCTGATCGTCCTGGGGGCGAGAGATCATTATCTGAAGCTACGGTGAGCTCCCTTGGCTTGAGTTATATACCGTAGGGAGCTGCTTGACTCATTGAAACTAAAAGCCTAACAGGAGTTGTTTAGAGTTTAAAACAAACCTTTTTGTTGTTTCCTTTTGAAGTCTTTGCTATTCCAGCCAAAGGAAAGGAAATTAAGCTGCCTATATCCACGAAGTCTGAGCAAAAACTGGGGACGCTAGGAAGGAGTCCCATGGAGGAGGAGGCGCGTCCTCTCAATTAAAGCCCAGCCTATCAAACGAACGACAGAAGCATCATCCCAAGCAATGGATGCTCTGAACAGCTCATCTGGAGAACTTGATACATATATAATATCAAACTCATTTAAGTTTTTAATTTGCAACTCTCCCACCCATCATATATTTCAATGAATTATTTTCTCTTTAATACTTATGTATTATCTATTGCTATTAATACTTATTTATCTAGATATATGCAAAATGTTTCAAATTCAAACTACTTCAGCATGGTGTAGTTGTCCATTTTTTTAGCATGAAGCTGATCATTGCATTGAATTTTAAAAGTGTTTTAAGTGCTAGATATACTTCCAAAATGGTTGAAATAGACCATCTGCCTCTCATAATTGGATTTTCAAGTCATTCTGAATCTGAAAACATTTTGCCTATTCCTCGCATAATCCAATAACGCAAATCACTATTTGCAATTGGTTGGCAGTCCTTTTATAAGAGAAGAAGCACAAACTATCTTTAGATACAATTGATCTGTGTTAACAATAATACGAGACATTACTGGAATAGATAAATAATGAGTGGGGTCAATGTAAACATCAGAGCAGAGGCAGTACAGGCATGGTCTCTCACTTATGAAATATTATTCAAATATAATGCCAAATACAACTAATGACAAGTTATCTTCAACAAGATTAGCACGTTTAACATTTGTCCATATCAAAGAGATGTTTATGTGCTCTCCAGTAAAGTTAAATTCCTCCAACCCCTCCATCAAGCAATATTGTTTCACATTCTGATTAACATTGAAATATACTTCCAACATAGGGCCTGCTTTAAGTGTATTGTATACAGAATTCAAGACTATTCACTCAGTTCTTTTTCTGGCCCAAGAGTTATATTTGATATGAGTGACATGCAGGATGCAATACATGATTATTTTTTGTTTCATTAACATTTAATTAAATATAAGTATAGGTTTGCTTTTCAGCAGGTTTAATAAGTTCTAATAAGCTTCTAGAGTTTTGGAAAACTAGGAAGTCACAACTAAAATTTCAAAAGTCATATGCAGCTTTGACATATGACATATGTTAAAAAAAGAAAAACAGAATTAGCTTTTGAATTACTGATCTGTGACCCCTGTTGAACAATTCCCCAAATGAGTTTTAAAAATTGTTAAAAATTTAAAATGGACAACCAAGTTGCACGGGAGTTGCTTTGAAGTTGGTTTGTATAGGCAAACCCTAACTAAGACTGTAATTTATTATAAGTGAAAATAAATGCTTCCAGACTCCTCCTATATCTTCTTTGTAGGAAGGAAAACACACAAATTTGTTTTGTATAAAGCCTTGTTCTAATCATAATACACAATCGCTTATTGTTACATTTGAACAAAGCCTTTTGAGCATTTGTCAAAATGAGATACTAGTATCTAAAAGAAAGAGGCAGAACTATCTAACAGAAATAGGAAGAAAAAACACATATTAAAGGAAACCAGTTCCATTATTTTTCAAATGACTAAGGAATGCTAAACAATTTACAGAATATTATGTCTAAAGTCCAGATGCTTGTTTGGCAAGTGGTATGTTTCATCTTTGGGAATGCCTTAACCTAATCCATTTTGGAAGAGATATGCCATAAGAATAGCAACTAAGTGCATAGGTACGTATGGACTTGATTGCCCCAAGCATGAAGCAAAGTTTCAATGTAAAGAGTTTATTTAATTCAGGAGTGTGCAATCTGAGACCTCCAGTAGCCTAAGATTGCATTTCTGAAATCTGGTGGCCAGTTTTTGCAGTTCAGTTCATGATTTGTGAGATTCTAAACCTATCAGGAAACAACTTAATGTAGCTTGTGTTCTAAAACTTCTCTAAGAATAGTGTCAAGTAAACCATACTATTTATCTAATTTTTAATACCACAGAATTTATATAGATGGTTACATATCAATAGATCGCACTAAACACACAACTACCATGGCCTCATTCTGGAAATACAGGTTACCTCTGAACATGTGTTAACAAATTTATATACAAAAAAGTTGGGAGGGCAACAAAGTTACACACCTTCTCTTCCTTTGCTTTGTCTGTTTGAGTAGCGCCATTAAAAACATTCAGATAAGTTGCTTTAGGCTCCAGGTTGCAACATAACAGAAGGACAGGAAGGGACAATGTAAGTGAAAAAGGAACTGATTAAAAAGTAAGGAGAAATGACACAAATAACGCGAAAGAAAGGAAGAAATGAGAGAGAAGTATCAGAAAGATACTGCTGAACACAAAGTGGAAGGAAGGAGATGTACATTTCTGTAAAAATAGGAGATCCAATGCAGCTATCCTTATCAAACCATGCATGGAAACTAAAGAAAACCATTTTCTCAAACTAAATACTGTAGATATAGCATCTTCATTTTCAGTAATTTTATCAGCTTCTCTGTCTATTGCAAAAAGAACACCCCCCCTCCCCCCAAATGAGTTACAAGCTAGTAGCTGGTAAATGATTTATCTTCATTTCTATTACATTCTGGCTTTTCAGCCACAGGACTGAGAGTTTCTGCTCTCCGTGCAGGTTTACTAAAGTTCCTATAATCTAAACTATCTAAAAGCATGTCCATTTCATGAATATCAATTAACTTTGAGGAATGGGATGAAAGAGAATGAATGAAAAGTGATGCATAAATGCATAAAATAGAGCAAAATACAGGAGAAAAAGCAAAATGGGAGGAGTATAGTGGTAGAGAAAGTCTAATCTTTGATGCAGACATGACCATAATATAAAGGTATATTTGTAAGCAGAAGGAAAGTGTGAAAAAGAGGGAAGGGAGACATTTGTTAGTGATAATTTTTACTCAAGAATAGGGTAAGCAGTACTGTTAGAATATTAATGTATAAACATTTATAAAGCCCCATTTGTTACCTAATTAAACAACATACAATCCAAACATTTGGATTATGTCACCTCAACCAGCTTTTTGTTGCCTGTGAAGAGCAGTGTAAATGGAAACAGACAGACATTCAAAGCTTCAATAGAAGGGGAGACAGCAGCACAAGGACACACAATGCTTCTAATTATAGATCTTGAAAAATTCCCAGATTTTAGGTTACTCTTACAAAGCAGTTAAATATTTAGAATTGTGTGTTTAATCATGAAAGTACACACATTTACTATTCCAACAGTTACTCAATGGTTTAGAACCCTGAGAAGTAGATCATAATTTGATCTCATGCTATCCACACCTTCTCCTACAGAGGGTGGTAAGTTATAAAAACAGCCATAGAAGTTGAAGCTACAATTTAACTACAACAACTTAGATAGCATTCCAATTTAATGTTATTTCTACAAAATAGACTGTTTTCAACAAACATACCTTTCCATCTTCGAATTGTGACATTTTAGCAATGCCTCCATCTGCATCTCTGCCTTCCTCATCTTTTAACTTGTGCTGTTCAGCTGTTTCAAAGATCCTCCCACCAGCAGCAACAGGAAAGTCCTTTAGCAGACTCTGGTCTACAATGCCTACCGGAGCTGCAAAAATATATATTAAAAAAAAAACCCTATTAGTTTTCAGATGAATTCTGACTTGTTTCCTTTAAAAACAAACAAGCATTCCACCAGGATAAGGGTTCAGACTCTCTGTAGGGGGTCATATTTTTTTATAAACCTGTTAGTCTTGCATGGTTAACTGGGAGTTAATGTCAAAGCTCACCCTGTGCTTTTGGCCTGTGTCCCAATAAGGCAGCTGTTGTTCTACAAATCTTATACAGACTATGATATAGAACTTAAAACTTAATTTCAAGAAGTGGTATACTTCTTTCTTACTCACATTACCACCAATGAAAAAAAGTTTATTCATGTGGGGTGGGTGAAATTTATTATTTTAGGGGACTATGATATCATGTAGTTTGAGAAAATATGCTATATCAATGAAATTTTACAAAGGAGAAATAAAACACAATGAGAGAATTACAATAAAATTACAATAATGTTTGACTATATGTAAATGTGACAGAATATAAATATCACTAGATACATGTTATATTGGTAAAATATAAAAACAAACTATATTTATCACAGTAAAGCATGTTACAGTTACAGTATTTTTAACATGTCCTATTTCTACATATTTGTGCATGTGCCTGCATAAGAATGAAAACTGCTCCATAAATTAATGTTACATAAGCTTTTGATTTACTCTGAATGCTCTAGTCCAGGGGTCGCCAACCTTTTGGACCTCAGAGACCACCAAACTCATAATTTTAAATCCCGCGGACCACTAATATGATTTTTGACTAACAGTGGCTTGCTAACGTTGGTGGGAAAGTCGGTCCCGTATTCCAGAGCTGCAGTAGTCACAGGACTGGTCCTTGGTCATCCTGGAGCAACTGCTCCTCCACCCCGGTGCACCTGCCTGCCATGGACTGGAGGAGCTGCTCCAGAAGGGCCAGTCCTATAACTACTGCAGCTCTGGAATATGGGACCAATTTTCCCACCAATGTCAGCAAGCTACCCTGGGGTGGATTTCCCTCCCCTATTGGTTTTACCTTCCAGTTCCATCTCGTGTAGCTCTATTCAAGGTAAGGTTTGCACTTAGCTGAAGGGTGGGGGCCAGCAGGGGGGTGGGCCATGTAGGCGGCGCAGCCTTGTGTTTCTGTGCAGCCTGGATTAATTGCTTTGGAGGAGTGCTGGGGGGGGGGACATTTCTCTGTGGACCACCAAAATTTTCTCAGAGGCCACCAGTGTTCCCCAGTCCATTGGTTGGAGACCACTGTTCTAGTCCATGTCTAATACTCCTCACTCAAATAGCAACTTCTAAACTACTGCCTATGGTAGGTTTAGTCAATCCATACATAGAATAAATCTGGGCCATATTTAATCTGGGCCATATTCTCTAATTAATTTTGAATTGGTCAATCCACCTTTTTGAACTTGGATGAGATACTTCACTGTAAATAAACTATAGACAAATAGTTTGACATCTACAGTTCTGCAAGAGGAACTAGCAGCAACTTCTATGGAACAGTTCTTTAATACATTTTAATCCAATCCAATCCATTATATACTGAAAAAAGTAGCACTTCTTAAGGAACAAGTTCAGCAGGATTTCTCTCTTAAGAAACAGGTTTGGCAAGACCTATGAAAAATGTACTTACTACATGAAAGTTAAAGGACAAACAGGGTTACACTATTCCAATGTATAAGATTCTTTTATAAGTAATAAATAAGAAAATCACTACAGTTTCTATGCAGCTCTTACCACCATCAAGACTCCTGGAAATTCGTTTGCTTGAGGTCCGTTCAAAGTGTGGGGCAGGTCTATCTATGAGATTGCTAGCCTGGCGTGTTTGTGCTTGGGTACGTCCACTATAACGGAACTTGGAGCCCAGTGTGAGAAATTTGGCTTTTGGAGGCTGTTCTGGTGAAACAAGCCTGCAACCATGAAAAAGTGAACAAGGTCATTTCCAGACTGTAAAAGGATAGTCGCTAAACACAGTACTTCCTTTTTTCTTTAATAAATTATATCAACTTATTTTTAGGAATTATAAAACAGTCTGTACATTTCTGAAAATATTCTCTTCAGTATTGCCTTTTTGTCATATGTAACAGATTGTATGTCCGTATAAAGACTACCTCATATTTTACTTTTGTATGATAAGAAGGATGACATTTTATTATAAAGTTCCTGCCAAAAATTGTAATTCATCTGCTGGAGCAAGATTTCAAATGCTTTTAAGCCATGGAATGAAAGGAAAGGAAAATAATGAAAGGAAAATAATGGAAGCCCAGATCAAGACAAAGCTATAGTGAAAAAAACTGGCAGCATATGAGTGAATCCCCCCCCCCTTAAGTTTCTGATAGACCTATCAAGATTTTGTGGAAGTCTGGAGTTATATGCGACATAATTTCACAAACCTTGTGCTAGAGCAGTATTTTTCAAATTTGGCAATTTTAAGATATGTGGAATTCAGCTCCCAGAATTCCCCAGCTAGCATACTAGAAGATTATGAAACAGAGACAAAAATATTTTCCAATGGCAGTCTTCATATTTTAGTGAATAGATAAGAGTGTTCATACATTTTCTCTTCAACCACATTCCCTATTTTTCTATGTTTAAATTTTTAATTCCTAGAAAGAATCCTAGGACTTAAGTACAGTACAAGGCTATTTTAGTATTACAGAGGAAGTAAGTTTTAGAAGGTCTGTATTTAAAAGTATAAAAGGTAATCAAATGAAAGAAAAAAATAAGAGGCAAACTAACCCTAACATGAAGGAAGTTGACACTTTTGGACTAAGCTGTTTACATTTATGACAGTTGGAACTGCTGCATTATTTTGCATGCCAGCTCCTCAGAAGCTACCATGAATATACATCATTTGTTGGAAGTCATAATATGAATGACTATTTATTTCAAAGACACCTGCATAAAATATTTGAATTTAAATGAATTAAATGCCAGTAACAAAACAGTATTTTTTTATTTTCCTCTCCTCAGAGATTGCTTTTATGTGGTGGTACAGTATTCATGGAGCTCATGAAGACAAAAGTTGTCTTAATCATAATTATTATAATTTACATGCTGCTTCATAGTGAAAGACTGTGAGGATTCTAAAATCAGTAATACGATTGTAATTAATCTAATGGCCCCCATTTGCAGACAACATGATTTTACTAGTCTAAAAATGCATTTTTGAGGAAACATTTTGTTATGGCTCCCCATTAATGTAATAAGGATGGTTTCATTCAAATATTTTGGGAGTAAGTTATTCCCAAGAAGGAGGATCATTGCTGAATACACTTGAGCCTAGGCTCACTGAAGATGGCACTCCCTCTATGGTAGAACTATCAAGATGTCCACACTCCCACCTTATACTAAACAACCATATTCAATTCAGAGAAGGCAGCCACAGGGGTATCCCAGCCCTGAACCATTTAAGATTTAAAGGTGACAACCAGCACCTTAACTGGCAGCAATAGTATTATATGGGTAAACCTTAGAATAGACATAATTACACTAGTTGAAACTTCAAGGATGATCTTTAGAGGTAATCCCATGAAAACGCATTGCAGTAATCCTCTGCTGTGAAGTGACGCAGGCATGAGTAACTGTGAATAAAATGTCTTGATTCAATAAAGGCGACAACTGGCACACATTATAACCCTGGGATTGTGGGAATTTGGATTGGGAACAAGCTTCAGCTCAACCCTAGCAAGACTGAGTGGCTTTTGGGCCCTTAGGTTCCAGGAACTTACCATTTTTGAAGTTGGATGTGGTGCACTACCCCAATCAAACCTTATGCATAATTTAAGGAGCTGATGAGTGGCTATACAAATTGAATACTGTTTTGTTGTTACTGTTCTACGTGAACCACATTATTAGAGCTGGACAGTAACACAAACTCCAATAAATAAATGAAAAACTAAATAAATAAATAACACATAGTATCCCATACACAGTGACTGAGGATGCAATCTCTCCCCTACTCCCCATTAACTACTGAGTAGAACCAGCTTCTCAGGAAGCAGGTTAATCACCAAAGCTTCACCCTAATTTTCAGCCCTGGCTGTGGTACAAAAGGTCAACATAGTCCATGACACTAAAGGCCACCCAGAGGTCAAGGAAGATCAAGATAAATGTACTGCCTCTTTCCTCATTCTGCCAAATATCAAAAAGAACAACCAGTGCTGCTTTGATTCTCTACTTAGGTGTAATTTGTAACTAAATAGAATCCAGATAACCTATTTCGTCCCGGGCAATCCAAAATTGTAATTGACAATTGTCAACAGTTTTATAAAATAGTTGGATTGTATGATGATTACTCAAGGAGAACAGTTATTACCATCACCTCTTTCAAAATGGAGGGCATATACCACTACCTATATTCAGTTCCTCATGATTCCTGGCTGCTTTCACCAACCAGGTAGAGCAAGGAACTAATTAACAGATAGCAAAGCTAACAATGCAGATGAGACTGCCTTATTTTGTTAGCAGTCATATGCTGAAAACAATCCAAATAATTCCAGCAATAAACCTGTTATCCCAGCTGGTGTCCAATTCCAAGTTAATATGAGTGATTTTATCTTCCAAATGTTGAGTGAAGTCATAGCAATGGCCTAGTAGATCATTTTCCAGTTTTATTTTTTTCTAAAAGGGACTATGAATTTAATACTACAGGTGAAACTCGAAAAATTAAAATATTGTGCAAAAGTTAATTTATTTCAGTAATGCAACTTAAAAGATGAACCTAATATATGAGATAGACTCATTACATGCAAAGCAAGATAGTTCAAGC
>BHEV01020921.1:0-16779 GCA_004319985.1 Emydocephalus ijimae
GCCTGGCCAATCAGAAATCCCCGCGCTTTAGCCAATCAAAACGCGGGGATTTCAAGTATGTAGATTAGGACAGAACACCCTTCTTTCCTGTTTTTTCAACCTCAGCTGTGCCGTGCAAAGCAGCTGAGGTTGAAAAAGCAGGAAATAAAGGACAGCCAAGAACCCGGGCGGGCAGGTAGGCCAAACAAATGACCAAAAGGTTGTCGCATTAAACCGGTTTGGTGTCTGCTGCTCCTCCAAGCTACCGGTTCTATTGAACCGGGCCGAACCGGTAGCATCCCACCCCTGACCCAAACTAGGTAACAGCATTAATGATGTTATCTAGTTTGGTTAATGAGACATCTGCAAGAAAACAAGCTAGCTCAGAGAGCACCAAGGACCCCCACAATTTTCTGACAGCTAGAGCAATTAATTAGTGGAACAACTTGCTTTGAGAACTTGCGGATGCTCCAACACTGGAGGTTTTTAAGAAGAGATTGGACAACAATTTGTCTGAAATGGTGTAGGATTTCTGGCTTGAGTAGTGGATTGGACTGGAAGACCTCCAAGGCTCCTTCCAACTTTGTAATTCTGTTATTCCATTGTCAGAGGAAGGCAAGGCACAGATCCCCTGCTTTTAAAAAACCTCTTTCTTTTGCAGGACTGCTGGGGCTTTTCCCTCAGAGACATGGAGATAATCGGTTCCAATTCAGGGCAACCACTTCTTGGGTGGGGAACAAATGAATGATCTGATACTCTGAATGGGAATAGAATTATTCCATCATGCATGATCCTGCTAGGATCAGGTTTCTTTGGAGTACAGTATGTACAGATACTGGCAGACACGCCCTTTACAGAAGAGCATTTAAGCACAAGCAAGATGACTTTTTTTATTATCGCCCTCTGGCCTGGGGCAAAAATGTAGTGCCAGACCTCATATGAATGGACATACGCAGACATTTCATGCTCCCTGTGTGTGTGTGAATCTGTGACTGAGTGCATGGTTGAAAACCTGGATCCCCCATTTCCTGCTAAGTGAAAGGAAGACAATAAGTATCTCATGTGCAAGTTCACTGAATATGAATCAACAATCTGTTGAGATGCGCAGCAAAAAATAAAAGGCTATTTTGAGATGTGTTAACGGGATAATTATGTGTAAGTCATGGGGCGCAGCATCAGCAGTTCCACTTGGCTCAGCGTTGCTCAGAGCTTGGCTAAAGGGCTGCATTCAGGGGAACCCCCTTTCTTGGGATGGAAACAAAGAGCAAAAACCCTGGTCTGTAGATTGTTCCACCTCCCCGCCCCTCCTGCTTCAGAAAGAACTGTGTCTCAAAGGTTGTAGATCTTTCCTTCCCAGGCTCTGGGTTGTGCCTCTGCTTTATCTCCATGAAGTCTTCTGTCAAAACAGAAGAAAAAGGCCACCCTGATGCATTTGGGCAAGACTCTGCCAAACCTTTCCTAGCCTAGAAGCACCAAAGAGCTCTGTATCTGCCTCTCAACTTATGTCCCTTCCCACCCACGCATTGTTCCATTCGGGCTTCAATGCCGCTCTTGTCCAGAACGCAGAGACCCATGGCCGGCCAACGGGCCATGCCTTCCCCCTTCCTGACTGGTCTGTTGCAAAACGAGAAGGAAGGGAACATTCCACACCCACAAAAATGAACCCCCCCCCCCAGGATGATTCAGGATCCAGCTGCAGGGACAAGCTAAAAAACCCAAGGGACAAATGGTAAGATATCTTTGCCAAGTGAAGTTTTTCTTCAGATGCTCCGAAGGTACAAATCAAAGGATGGTCTCCAGCCATCAGTCTCACCCTGAGATAAATCCCCATCACAGCTGGCCAAGAGTTGGTCTGCTTTTCCTGCCATGAGAGTGGGCTTCAAAAATTTTGGCAAAGAGTTCTCTGCCCAGTTGCTGAGTGGGTGTGGCCATGGTGGGCGTGGCCTAGTTGGCCTCCTGCACCATGGTGGGGGATGAGGCGTTTTTGCCCTCCCTGGGCTCCGGAGGCTCTCTGGAAGCTGGAAACGGGCCCATTTCCAGCCTTCTTGAACTTCCAGCCCATTTTTCACCCTCCCCGAACCTCTGCCTGTGCCCTGCACTTACCTGCATCCAAAACAGGCCTCGTGGGGACTCCTGGGAGGGGCGGGGCGGGGCGGGCGGGACCAGCCAGGAGTGGGATTTGGGGGTTCTCTGAACTGCACAGAATCTTAGTTAGGGTTCTCCTGAACCCCTGCGAACCCCCAACAGCCCCCCACTGGAGTGGGATGGAGCATATGCTGTAGTCGTCTACTTCCTTATCCTGTAATAGGACCATGAAGTCTAAAAATGGGATGTTTCAGTAACCTCCACTGTGGCCTATATTTTCGCTGATCTTCTCTGACACTGTATTTGGAGGAGGAAGGGCATAGAAAAAAAAGAGGGGAGGGAGCAGTAACAATCAATGAGACATGAGTGGAGATGAAGAAATCTCACCCAATCCATTTTGATTAGGCCTAGAAATTACTCTCCGCCCGGCCTGTTGCACTTTTAACCCGGTTCTTTCTGCTCAGCATTGCAACCTTGGATTGCATTGGTAGATTGGGAAGATAGAGCATTTGCTTTCTGTTGTTCAACATCTCTAATTGCTAAGCACCAATCTCAACTTCACCAACACCATTATCGTTACCATGACTTCAAAGCAAACATCCATCCCAATTTTCTCTGATGGAAATGGCTTTAACTCAGCAACTCCTATCCATGGCTATTTGAAAGCAGCTGCACCTTAAACGGATGAAGAAAATACTATGTTGGTCTCATCATTTGTTACTAGCATACCTTTGGGAAGCAGCTTGGCCATGGAAGGGTTGGGGCTGTAAACACACAACGCAATTTAGGCAACAATAAATCCAGGTAGCTTTATTTCTCATCGTATCCAGCATCTTCAATGTCTGAATATACATGAAGATTATATTTTTTTAAATTCCTGGAGTGTTGATTTGATACAGACTGTGTGTTTAAATTGTAAGAAAAGTCTTTGTGACCAATTATGTAAAGGACATACTGTTAAAAAGAACGTAGCATAAAAAGAAAGATTTTCAAAGCAGGCAGCATCTCAAAGCCCACAAAAATGCCACACATAATTTTGCAAAGCAGCAAAAATCATAACAAGCAGAGAAACTTTTTTTAAAAAAAGTTTGGTTCTATAAAATAGCAACAGATATTGCTCAATTGCTCAAATAATTACATTTCTAATTGTTTCAACTGTCTTTCAGGGATGTCCGAGACTGTATAAATAATCAGTAAATAAAAAAAGGCATGTGGGCTTATTTTTTTGATTCTGTGAGAAAATAATCTGAAAAATACAAGAGATTGCAGCAGGTATCTCTGTCAATAGCAAAGTGGGCTAGTTCTAAAATCCAAAATGAAACCATGCTTAATTTGGTTAATCATACAAAGGATACTTTTTTTAAAAAACCCACTATCTTGTAGAGTTCACTGATGAAAGTACTTGGGGTTGATTTGCTGACTGAAGGAAGAAGGTGAGTGTGATGTCTCCATGGAATTACATTGGATGCTTGGTGATTGCATCGAAATATCCAGGATAGTGTGATAGCAGTGGTTTGCTATTGCTGTCTTTAGCTGCTGTCTTTTTTTTTTTTTAATACCCAACCTTAGCGTACAGCTCTAATCTTTTCAGGTAGTTTCCCATCTAACTGCTAACCACATCTGATTCTATGTAGTGTTGGAAGAAATGTCCGTCTGAGTTCAGTTCCAAGTGGGGAGAAAGACACTGGAAACATGGAGGCTGATTGGAAAGATGGTTTAATGCAGCAGAACCATTAGGCACTTGGTCCTGGTGCAGCTAAGCACATGGAGTGGAGAGTAAGGGCTATTTATATCCTCTCTTGGGCTTTGAACTTGAGCTTCCTGTTCCTGTGCCAAGGGCATGTATTCTATTGGCTGTAGTCAGACTCCCATATGGAGTCATGTTTGTCTGAATCAAGTTTAGTTGAACCTTGGGCTGATGTAATGAAGGGGCTTTGTTGTTGAGTTTCTATTGTGGCTGAATGGCTTTGCCCATCATCCTGGAGCTAAAGGTCTTTTGTTTCGTAGATAGTCTGGCACCAAAATATCTGCTGGGGCAAGGAGCTGGGGCTGAGTTTCTGTGTCCCTTAAGATTTCTATTTCTCTTTTAGGGGAAATATTTTGCCTTTTTAATATTTCCTAAAATGTTTCATTCTTCTAGGCTGGCTGCTAACTCTACAGGAGTGTGGCCTTGACAAAGTCAGCTGAGTGTTGCCACGTGCTGGGATCAGCACAGGCAAAGACACTGAAAGTTAACAGTTGCTTTTTGATGCCTGGCAAACATGAACAGAAATATCTGTGGGTAGGTTAGAGCATTCACCAACTGTTCTGACATCTGAACGTTTCTGATGAGCTTCCGCTTACATTTTTACAAGCTAATTACTCAGCCATATGATGGGGTATCAGTTTTGAAAGGCACATCCTGGGGTATTCAAGTTTCTCTCTCAGAAATCTTGATCAAAACATGTTTCTTTGTTGCTTTAATCTAGCTGTATTTGTTGGTTGAGGCACAAAGGAATGTTTAGATGTGTACAGTTGTTATGGCTTTTATTGAAAAAAGGGACATGTTGCTTGGATTTACAGAAGCTCTTCTTTCAAATGTTTGCTGGTTCAGCGATTGACTGAATACTTGGATTCAGACAGAGTTAAGCAGACAAAGACAGCATTCTTTGCCTCTCGAAGTAATTGGAGTGTCTTCCCCTTGAGAAAATGTGATCATCTGAAAACTGAAGCAATTGGATTACTCAGTCAAATCTGTGGGGTTTCTTCTTTTTTTTCTTTTGCAAACGATGTTGAAAATAACATCACTGTGGAGGAGAAAAACATGTATTTTGAGCTTGCATTGAAACATGTTGATTGGGTTGGGAAGTACTTGCCAGAAATGAGAGCCGAGGCTGTGTTCAGGCAATACTTTGAAAGATTCAAGAAGCTCATTAATTTGCTAAATATAATTGAAGGATTATGTGCTGTCAGATTGTTTTTGACTCCTAATGATTACACAGATTCTTCTCCGTGATCATGTATTACATCCATAACTTGGTGTTGTGGGTCTTCCAACAATGAACTCCTGTCCACTGTAACTGAGTCCATCCATCCACTTCTACTTTTCCCAGCTTTCTCCACAGGGCTGGGTCTTTGCATATTGTGTCCAAATTTCTAATCAAAGTGGCCTTCAAAATTTCCTCATGAACTTAAATCATTGTTTTATCATGTTATTTATAATTGCGATTCACATTTCATTTCATTGAATTAACCCACAAAGTGAGCATGCATGGAACAACAACATCTTAACCTTAAAAAGGATAGCAATTAAAAAAAGAGAAAGGGGAGGTCTAAGAGTTATATTGGAAGCAGAACAATTCCAAAAGTTAGACCGTATAGGCTGCCCTCAACCTAAGGACCACAATTGGGATCAGAATTTCCATTGCTAAGCAAAAAGCTTGTTAAGTGAGTTGCTCCCAATTTTACGACCATTTTTGCCATATTTGTTAAGTGAATTATGCGGTTGTTAAGCAAATTGAGCTTCTCTCATTGACTCTGCTCATCAAAAACTGGCTGGGAAGGTTGCAAATGGCAGTCATATGACCTTGGGAATGGGATGCTGCTACCATTGTAAATAAGTGCAGGTTCCAAAAGCCCAAATTTTAATCATGTGACCATGGGGATGCTGCAAGAACTGTAAGTGCGAAAACTGGTTGTAGGTCACTTTTTTCAGGGCTGTTGTGAGTTTGAATGGTTCTAAACGAATGGTTGTAAGTTGAGGAATACCTGTATTACTTAAAAAATTCCTTGCCCTTTATAAAAAAACAATTAACTCAGATGTTGTTGGTCTAAAGAAACAATCCTATTGAGGTGAACTTGTCCTAAGATATAATAACAGGATGGTTGTGTTAATTGTGAAGGTGATGCTGAAAATGAATTAGAATTCTGGAAGCTTTTTAATAGCATTATTGGTCACCGAGTTTATAAACAGGAAAACAGTGATAATGGGAAAAAGGTAATTATTAGAGTATTGGTAGATTATATATATTTGCTCCAGAGTAGAATGAAGAAAAATTGTGAAATATTGAAACACAAACTAACAAACACCCTAACTCCCAAATATTTAAATTCAGTGCTTCATTTATTAGAAGTCTTTGTTGACAAAAGGTTACTGTAGATGAGATTTGCAAGAATGCACAAGATGTCAGCTCATTCTTCCCAGAATGTATCCTCTGATTGAAGATGCTCTGATAATTTTACATAAGCAGTTGAAAAGTGCCTTTTTGTATGGCATCATTTTTAAAATTACAGAGTATTTCAGGGATTTATTATGCAAACTTCAATCAAATGTTGCTTTGTAAGTTATAATAAAGGTATTACTGGATATTACATTTGACATCACTGAAGACAACAACTTGTTTACACTAACCTATAAGAACATTCCTATTGTCATTTATCTTGGATTCTTTATTAAACCATTCTTGACTTTTTTCTATTTGTATTTGATGGCACACATCCTTCCCCCATTTTTACATTTCTTTACTGAAAAAAATTATATGTACAATGCTCTGCTGTCAAAATGACAACACTTATGGTGTCACTCTGCAAATGCAGCAATTATGCCATGATGTCTCATATTAGTACATACATAATTCACATTGTAATTCATGTTGAGGGCTGTCAGTACCTTATACATGTCTTCATTTGCCTCCTTTAACTTCCCTGCAAACATCTGTGAATGTTATAAAATTTTCCCCTAAGTTGGTCCCCTCCAGATCCCGGATTCCCAACTAGCATTCTGGGAAAAAACAGCTGCCAAATGTGTTGTGATTCAAGAGTGGGGAAGCAAGTTTTAGATCCATGATGGTGAACCTGTGATACACATTATCAAGAGATATGCCATGAGTAAAGATATTTACTGATTAGATTGATAAATCTTTATAGAAATGGCTTGTTTATATTATTGTGAAAAAACAGAAAGTTGTGATTTGATGTTAATGCCTTATTTTACTGCAACAAAGAGAGTCGGAAGTCAGTGTTTCTTTTTCTTTCTTTCCTACCCTTTCTTTCTTTCCTACTTCTCCTCCCCCTTCTCCTCCCCACCATTTTCCTATTTACTTTGGTATTTTGTATCTTATTTTATTTTATAACTCATTAAAAATGTTAGATGAAAAAAAAGAGAGAGAGATGCCATGATGTTTTGGGGTGATCTGCCTGTGTTCATCAACACATAGAATTCGCCCGACAACAACTGCCCTCAAAAATACGTTCTTTGTGGGACTTTTGCAAAGGCCACGAAACAATGGGGTGTGCCCTTCCATGGCTTCCGTAACATCCACTTTACAGCAGATAAAGATAACATTTGTAAAGTAATATAGAAGAATTTATTATCAACCAAATATAGGCGGGCCCAATCTTCCTTTGTGGGTTAAATTCTTGTGGGATTTTTGCCGGTTCCAACGCTGAGCAAGAATGGATTGTGTTCTTCAAGGCCTCTTTAGGGGGCCGTGCTCCCATGTGATCTCTGGATCTCCCCCCCCCCAAAATGGCATAAGAATGGGTCATGTTTTCCTGTGGTTTTCTGAGGCTCCAGAGACCACTGAGGAGCATTCTCTGAAGCCACTTCAAGAAGGAAGGCCACATGGGTAGGCCGCAGGAGCCTCTCAAAGAAAGAGAACACCGCCTGAAGGTAAATGGTGGTGCACGGCAGATTCTGGGGATCACGCACATGATTGGGCTGTATTTTAAAATAAATAAATAAAATATATAAAGAATTGTTTGTCTTTTGTTCGGGTGTGTGTCTGTGTCATGCCAGCAGAGTCAAGTTAAGCATTTGAGACACCGAGCCCAAATGGCTCCTCATCACTCTCTTAAAGCATTTCTGGGCATGTGACTATCATGAGCATCTATTCTTGAATATCAATTGTTTTGTAGGGTGTGCACAGTTAAGGCAGAGCACCATCCGGATTATAAAAAAATGAAATGGAAGAGTTAATAAACAATACCAAGCAAGCTTCCCCACTTGATGGGATATTTAATTCCAGAATTATGGAAAAGTGTTGTAGAAAGTGAGCACCCACCCCTCTCCTAGAAGAATGAAATATTTTGAGAAATATTAAAAAGGCAGACTATTATATTTCCCTGGTTGAGAAATGGAGAAACATGCTCTTGGAAAGCAGCCCCCACCTTTCTTAATAGCTTCAGCAGATGTCAGCACTTAACAGCTAAAGAGATAGCTAGCTCTATTCATAAGTAAACACCCTTGCCCAAGATCCAATACAGGAAAAATCCACTAAGCCACAATAAGAAGGCCCAAAGCCCCTTCATTGCATCATCTCAGTTCAAACTTTAACCAAACTTAGCTCAGACAAACTCCTAGGATTTATACATAGCCCCACGGGAGCCTGACAACAGCCAATAGAATACATGTTCTTGCACAGAAACAGGAAGCTCAAGTGCAAAGCCCAAGAGAAAGTATAAATACCCCCACTCTCAACTCCATGTGATCAGCTAGCTGCCCAGAATCACCCATGTACTTCTGCTTTATCATTAAACCATCTTTCCAATCAGCCTCCATGTTTCCGGTGACTTTCTCCTGGCTTGGAACTGAACCAGATGGATATTTCTTCCAAAAGTGTCAACCATCCTTGCAATTTAAATTGGGGTTGTTCTGGCAGGCTTTTGGCTGCTGGTCACGTTTGGGCAGCCATCATATTAACTGATTATCATTGTTCACTATTTTAATTAATTGTATATTGTAATTGTTGTTTGCCCCCCTGAGTCCATATGGATTGGGGCAGCCTATTGTCAGTCAGTGAATTGCTTAACAAACATACTTGACTGGCTAGTATTCCAACAGTGATCAAATGTTACTTTGAGTAAGGAAGGGCAGTGGAGTTATTTGCTGGGTCTGTTGGCTGTTTCATCCTTAATCTGCTTGTTTTCCTCTAATCTTAGCCCTCTGGAGGTTTTGAAGACTGAGACGTCCTTGCCGAAGGTCCTCAACACAATGTCTTTGCACACTTGTCTTCTAATCACCTGGCATGGCCCTCTTGACTAAGGATGCCTTGCTTACTAGCTGACCAGCCTGCTCACAGATTTAAAGTTGCTCCTGTTTATTCTGATGCTCCTTGCTCCCATTAGCTCTAATCCTTGTATTCCCATTGCCAGAGGATAGGGCTGTTCTTTCCCTTCTGAGATCCGAGCGGATGTGTCTTGATGACAAGGAACAAGACAGTGAAACAGACTCCATTGTTAGTGCCAGAAATTATTTTGGATAGAGGGAAAGGAGAGAGAAAAAGAGAGAAAGGGGAGGGAGGGAGCGAGCAAGCAAGCAAGCAAGCTTGGTTCTAAGACTCCGATTTCCTTGTTCAGAAGCCAAGTTGTCCTTACTGTTTTAGTACGGGACAAATTAAGGAACAGCATTGAAAAGAATGATGTAGGTCCAACGTTATTTTAAAAAAAAAACTGTGAAACCCGTATCTGTAAGAAGCCAAATAAAATCTGATAGACCTTTTGAAAATACTCATTTGGTTTTATAGTGACAGTGGAAGCCAAGGGTCCAGTTTCTCCTGCAGTCTGAGCCAATCTGGCCATAGAGGGTAATGGCCAGTGACCAGAGGCGGAGGCGTATCTATAGCGGCCTCTACTAGCCAGTGGAAGATGAGCAGATCCCAGCCCCTTGAATTCATCAGCAACCACACTGCTGGGGAAGCCTGCCAGGCCCTATCCCTGGCCAACATTATGTCAAGATGGGGAACATTACTTTAGAAGCTAACAAGGCCTTTCAGCTGCCTCAGCTGTGCGTTGAGGGTGAGATGAAGGCAACACCCGGAGACATGGCATTAAAGAACCATTACCGTGGCACATATATGTGCTGTTGTTAGGGAGATGTGAGGACAAGCCCATCTGACATGCCTGTTTTTTAAAAAAATCCATGCAAGAATCGGCAATATTATTTCATCTGTCCTATGGTGCTTTGGAAGGGAAGAACTGGGAAAGAAAAGGCTTCATTTTGTGAATGTTCTCTCTAGCCACTCTCCCTGAAGAATAACATCTGTGTTACTAAAAATAACCTTTGCATTGTTTTGTTTTTCCTCCCAGTGTGTGTGCCTTTTTCATTCTGCACACTCATATGGTCTCCACTTGGATATCACGTCCAGAAGTAAATCATGTCCTGCCATGAGTGGGTCATGTGTGATCTGGTGATGGAGGCCCAGCAAAAAAATTAAGACAGATCATCAGCCCCTGCCTGAATGGTTCCGAAGGGCACCCCCCTGCCCTGGGAAGGACCCATGTGCCTGGAAGAGTCAGGCTGACTTAAAAAGGTCAGACCTGGAGAGTTGCTGACAGCCAGTCCTGCTGGATGGGAAATGTTGTGAATGCAAAGGTTAAATAAAGTTATCTTGAGCTTGGAGTTAAGTGCAGGGCTCTGGGCCTGCACTTCTGATTGGCAGGATCGGATTGACCCGTTCAGGGGAATCTGATTGGCCATTAACGGAGCATTCATATTGGTTAATGGAGCTAGCGCTCCTGGGTTGTTATTGGTTGAGATAGTTATTGGGTTGCCTATATAAGGAAGGCTATCGCAGCCGTCCAGTTTGAGCTGTCACACCATGTAAATAAAGAGTTGAAGTTCACCGTTTCACCGGCTCGTCTCCATTCTTTCTCGCCCATGCTTCAAACTTAACACTGGTGATGAAGGTGGGATTTGGAGACGGCAGAGCTGACTGAAACAAGGAGAAGAAGCCGAGCATGTGACTGACAATGCACAACGCCGGAACCATGTCCAGCGGCGTCATACCACCCGCTCCTTTCGACCCAGTGCAAGACGACTGGGAGTCCTACATGGATCGTTTCCAAATGTTTTTGGAAACTAACAATTTGAAGGATGCCTCAACCGGGAAGAAATGGGCGGTATTCCTAACGCATTGCGGACCAACCGTATTTAAGATGGCTAAGCACTAGCCAAGCCATCTGAAGTGAAGGCTATGGCCTGGGACGTCCTCGAACCCCTATTAAGAGCTCATTACGCACCGACCGTGCCCACGCTAGTAAGACGGCACAAGTTCTACCAAAGAAACCAGCGAAAAGGAGAAAGTGTCGCCAATTTCATCGCAGACCTCCGCAACCTGGGAGGCCTTTGCGGGTTTGCCGACATGGAAGAGGTGTTGAGAGATAGAATAGTCCTGGGATTAGATGCACCAGACGTGCAAAGAAAGCTGATGGTGAAAGGTGACATCAGCCTTGCCGATGCCATCGCCAATGCTACTGCAGCAGAAGCAACCAGGAAGTCAGCTGCCCAACTGCGCCGCAACCGCACTCCGGCACACCAACCGACAGGCGACATTTCACCCAAGTCGGAAGGACAGCTTTCGACGACCCACCACGAGGACCTCTCTTCGTCGTCAGACAGCGACGAAGAAGAGGTCCATCGACTACGGTCCGATCGGGATCACTACCCGAAATCCCTACACCCCTGCGCTGGCTGTGGGGCCAACCATTCCAGGTCCGAATGCAAATTCCGCGACGCACTCTGCCATGAGTGTGGAAAGAAAGGCCACATCGGACGAGTCTGCTGAAGCTCACAGGGAACCGGCCTGGCCTCGAAGGGGGCTAACTATCACCAATCGACAGGAAACCGTCCTGTAAGGCAAGAACCAGTAAACCACTCCTACAGAAACCGAACCTTGAATTGCCCTACGAAGCGAGAAGAGACTCACCAAACTATCACTATCGGTCATGCCTCTTCCTTGGATGCCAAGAAAATCCGAATTACAGTGGCCATCGAAAATCAGCCTTGCCAAATGGAAGTCGACTCGGGATCGTCTCTCTCGATGGTTTCCTGGAGGACCATCAAACAACTCATCCCTACATTCCGGCACCAAGACCTCCGTTTCCAAAAACTTATCCTTAAAGACTATCAAGGGAATCGGATTCCAGTCGTTGGATCCAGACCTCGTACATGAATTCAGAGATGTCTTCGCGGAAAAACTAGGCTCCCATCCGCCTTAAGCCCCGTCGAGTTCCGTTCGCTTTAAAGCCGAAAATCGACGAACAGTTCGATAAATTAATAGCTCAAGGGGTGGTAAAGCCAACCGATCACTCTCCTTGGGAGACCCCAATCGTAACACCAATTAAGCCGGATGGTTCGATTAGAATTTGTGGGGACTACCGGGCCACTCTGAACCACGCCCTACAGCAAAACGCATATCTGGGTCAGGCATTTCTGTACTCCCTTATGACCAAACTGAGGGGGGGGGGAGATACAGAAGAAGATGAATTTCAACTAGAGGAAAACCCGTTCGAAGGGATCAATAGCAGAATAGAGACACGGGAACTGGAACCAGGGATGGGAGTAAGTCCACCTCAGGGAGTTGCCGAAGATATCGGTGACAATGGAAATGCGAACTCTGAACCAGAGGCAACCCCTTCGCCAAACAACGATCTACCTCAGCGAGATTGCAGCCAAATGCAAAACGCGCAGCGAAAATCAAACAGACTAATAAAGCAACCGTCCTACCTTAAGGACTATGTGACCGTGCCCTATAAACAGAAGCCAGGGGGAAGGGGTGTTGTGAATGCAAAGGTTAAATAAAGTTATCTTGAGCTGCACTTATCTCGCCCTGCACTTCTGATTGGCTGTTAATGGCAGGATCGGATTGGCCCGTTCAGGGGAATCTGATTGGCCATTAACGGAGCATTTGTATAGGTTAACGGAGCTAGCGCTCCTGGGTTGTTGTTGGTTAAAATAGTTATCGGGTTGCCTATATCAGGAAGGCTATCGCAGCTGTCCAGTTTGAGCTGTCACCATGTAAATAAAGAGTTGAAGTTCACCGTTTCACCGGCTCGTCTCCATTCTTTCTCGCCCATGCTTCAAACTTAACAGGAAAGGTGACCTGATTCCCCCCAGGAACATTTCACAGGGTCTCCTGGATTGTTGGAATGTTCATTCCTGCTGGATCATCCCACCTGGAAGGCACTGGGGAATCTTGAGGTCCTGGAGAGCTGTTTCTTCTTCAAGGGGCTGTTTGTCATGCCATTGTGCAGGACTGTCAAACTCCCGGGCCGGATGCGTCATGCATTGGCCACACCCATGCCCAGTTTAGCAAAGGAGAAAAAAGTCCTGACACATCACGTGATGCTGCCAGGAGTTTGACACCCCTGCCACTTAATTTCATCCATGAGGAGTGGAGGTAAAAAAAGTTAAATGAGGGTCAAGATTTTTATAATGGAAAACTCACCTCCTTTTATGCACATGTTTCATGGGTAATGAATCTAAAAAGGAATAGGACTTCAATCACACAGTAGGGGTCATCATCTTGACTTTTTTTTTTTTTTACTCCCAGAGAATGCCCTTGTCAACAGAAGCATTGATCCAAAGTGTCTTCGGTTTTAAAGCTGAGCAACCTTTTGGGGAGACTGTGGCCAGCTTTGGGCCTTTGGCCTTTTTCTACTAGGCACTTATAGCATTGTACAGCATCACCCAGATGTTGTGGAGCAGAGATACAAAGCTTGTCTTAGGTTGGCATGTGGAAAATTCCAGAAATTGGCCAGTGGAGAAATGAAATGCCCCTAGTGATATTGTGATGACCTGGGGCATGACACAAAAACAACAAAGTCACCAAAGTAGAATAAATTCCCTTCAATGCCTCCAACTTGGCCCCATTGTCCAATTATTCTCGACTGGATAACAAACTCTTCAAAAAACAGTCTACGAAGGGCAGAAATGCAGTTTGAACCCAAAGTAAAGATAATTAGAAATACAAAAACTGACACAAATCACACTGAAGTAATTAACACGGCAGGCCAGGATGATAAATTGAAGACATTCAAAGGATAACAGAGCACTCACAGTTGGGAGGATGCGAAAACTCAGATAAGGCTCGACCAAGATAATGCACACTTTGCTTCCAGCAAGGAGCTGTGTGCAAACGCTCCACATATATCCTGTTCTCCCAGCTGCAACTAATGAAAGGGGTCAGGGCATTCTTCCCTCTTGTAAGCTACGTTGCTCCCTTCTCCATTCCTCCCTGCATGCCCTAGGATGAAGAGGGGATGGCCCTGGGCCTTCCTCTGAATGCCCAGCCGGACTGTGCCCTTCCCCAGTTTCTTCCCCAGCCACCGGAGCCACACTCCCAACCCCTGTCAGCTGCTCGATCTCCCCCTCAGAATCAGACTCCAACAAGGGCATGACAGATATGCTGGAGGCAGGAAATGGACAAAAGCTGATTTTTTTTCCTTTCATTTACATTATAAATGAAATTTTTATATCATTTGTTATTGTCTTTAATCTCACATTGAACATAAAAATGAGTGCCATGTTTTGGAAGGACCTTGGAGGCTGAAGCCAAGGCTTCGGAGGGCCAACTTCCTGGGCTAAAATGGCAGTCAGGAACTGGCTTTGATTTTTTCCCAGGTGTGAAGGTCATTGGGTGGCCCTCACTCCATTTGTTTTAGTTACAGGGTTTTTGTTTAAAAAAAGGGTGGGCTGACTGCCATCGTTTTAAGTTACTGGGAGGAGAACAGAAAGCATATGTAAAATATTTAATGTAACTTTTCTAATAAAACTTGTAAGATTTAACTCCTTTCCTTCAGTGGTAGGATTCAAATTTTTTTACTACTGGTTCTGTGGTCGTGGCAGGGGGAGGTTACTGCAAAATCCCCATTCCCTCCCCACCCCACTAACCTGCTTTCCAGCTCTGTTCTCCTGTGCAGGGCAACAAAAGAACACCCAGCCAATCAGCTGGGACTCCGGAGGCAGAGAACAGATGGGGGCGGGGCCAGTCAGAGGTGGTGTTTGCTGGTTCTCCGAACTACTCAAAATGTCCGCTACCTGTTCTCCAGAACTGGTCAGAACCTGCTGAATACCACTTCTGGACCAGAAGTCTTCCAGTTGCTGGACTACACTTCCCAGAATTCTAAACCTCGTAGAACACTGGATGTTGTAGTCCAATAACCACTGACAGATTCGAAGTCAGGTAAGCCCCTTAAGAACTGCATTTCCCAAAATGTCCTGAGAAAAGAGCTTATTTCTAAAATAATGTTAGGTATGGGTATGGTGACTTGCAAATGTGATCCATATCTTAATCCAAAGATGTCAAACTGGCGGCCCGCGGGCCAGATGCATCACACGCAGGCCACGCCCACCCCAGCTTGGCAAAGGGGAAAAAATATTGCGATGCATCATGTGATGGCAATTTCATGCCACAAGTTTTGACACCCTTGTCTTAATCTCTAAAGGTTGTTCTTACTTTCTGGGTTCATATGTTGTACAACCAGCAATGCAACCAGATTTATTTTATTAATGCAAAATTGTATACATGTAGATTATGATTAGTGTTGCACCAAACCCAAGCAAATCAATTAACTGAGGAATTTATCGTTAATAGTGAATATGCATACTAGAGCTCAGCCATACTTCTCTCATGCTGGAAACTGGGGGAGGGTGGAGGATGAAGGCCGAGCCCAAGGAGCAAACAAAGAAGCTTCACTGTTCTTAACTCAGTTGCTTAGCCACTGAACTCTTAATCTATTTCTTATAGTAGCTTTTGGGAGCTGGTTGAAAAAACTGGGGGGAAAATTGTGGTCTCCATCAGAAGCAGAGGTGGTATTCAGCAGATTCTGACCAATTTTGAAGAACCGGTAGTGGAAATTTTGAGTAGTTCAGAGAACCGGCAAATACCACTTCTGACTGGCCTTGCCCCCATCTATTCTCTGCTTCCCAAGTCCCAGCTGATTGGCTGAGTCTTCTTCTGTTGCCCTGCACAGGAGAACGGAGCTGGAAAGCAGGTTTGTGGGATGGGATGGGAATGGAGATTTCGCAGAATCCTTCCACTGCCATGGCCACCAGGTGACCCCCACAGAACTGGTCATAAAAATTTTTGAATCCCACCACTGATCAGAAGGCTGGACAAGAGTGTAGTCCAGCAACTGGATCAAGCAGTCCGTTGTGTTGAAACCCTTGGGGGCTTAGCCTTGGGTGGACGGATCCTCAAATGGCTGGTTTTGGCTTCAGGGTTATCTGCATGCAAAGCCACCCTTTCCTACTAAGGCAGAACTCATATCTCTCTGTTAAGTTTGAAGCATGGGCGAGAAAGAATGGAGACGAGCCGGTGAAACGGTGAACTTCAACTCTTTATTTACATGGTGACAGCTCAAACTGGACGGCTCAAACTGGACGGCTTTCCTGATATAGGCAACCCGATAACTATTTTAACCAATAACAACTCAGGAGCACTAGCTCCATCAACCAATATGAATGCTCCGTTAATGGCCAATCAGATTCCCCTGCACGGACCAATCCGATCCTGCCATTAACAGCCAATCAGAAGTGCAGGGCCAGAACCCTGCACTTAACTCCAAGCTCAAGATAACTTTATTTAACTTTTATGCATTCACAACACCCCTTCCCCCTGGCTTCTGTTTACAGGGCGCGGTCACATAGTCCTTAAGGTAGGACGGTTGCTTTATTAGTCTGTTTGATTTTCGCTGCACGTTTTGCATTTGGCTGCAATCTCGCTGAGGTAGATCATTGTTTGGCGAAAGGGTTGCCTCTGGTTCAGAGTTCGCGTTTCCGTTGTCACCAATATTTTTGGCAACTCCCTGAGGTGGACTTACTCCTATCCCTGGTTCCAGTTCCCGTGTCTCTATTCCGCTATTGTTCCCTTCGAGCGGGTTTTCTTCTAGTTGAAATTCGTCTTCTTCTGTATCTCCCCCCACCCTCAGTTTGGTCATAAGGGAGTTCAGAAGTGC